>CAKNYM010047775.1:89979-100370 GCA_932195095.1 Andricus curvator
CGAAAAGATTTATGTCTTTATGATTCTGATTTGGAACAGGGAATTTTTGAAAAAATTATAATTTTGAGTTACTTTAGAGAATTTTTGAAAAGAATTCCAATTTTGACTTGGAATGGGCAATTTTTGAAAAGAATTATGATTTGGAACAGGGAATTTTAGGAAATAATTAAGATTCTGATTAGAAACAGCAAATTTTTGAAAGAATTATAATTTTGAGTTGGTTTAGGCTTAGGGCATTTTCCAAAAAATTATAATTCCGACTTGGAACGGAGAATTTTCGAAAAGATTTGTGTCGTCATGATTCTGATTTGGAACAGGGCATTTTTGTAAAGAATGATAATTTTGTGTTACTTTAAGGAATTTTTGAAAAGAATTACAATTCTTATTTGGAACGGGGATTTTTTAAAAAGATTGATAATTTTGGGTTGGTTCAGGGAATGTTAAAAAAAAATTATTATTTTGTCTTGGAACGGGAAATTTTCGAAAAGAATTACAATTCCAATTTGGAACAGTGAATTTTCGAAAAGAATGATATTTTTGTGTTGGAACAAGGAATTTTAGGAAATAATTAAGATTCTGATTAGAAACAGGAAATTTTTGAAAGAATTATAATTTTGAGTTGGTTTAGGCTTAGGGCATTTTCCAAAAAAATTACAATTCCGACTTGGAACGGAGAATTTTCGAAAAGATTTGTGTCGTCATGATTCTGATTTGGAACAGGGCATTTTTGTAAAGAATGATAATTTTGTGTTACTTTAAGGAATTTTTGAAAAGAATGATAATTTTGAGTTACTTTAGGGTATTTTTGAAAAGAATTACAGTTCTTATTTGGAACAGGGAATTTTTAAAAAGAATGATAATTTTGGGTTGGTTCAGGGAATGTTCCAAAAAAATTGTTATTTTGACTTGGAACGGGAAATTTTCGAATAGAATGATAATTTTAGGTTATTTTAGAGAATTTTTGAAAAGAATTAAAATTCTGATTAGGAACAGGGAATTTTTGAAAAGAATGATCTTTTGAGTAACTTTAGGGAATTTTTTAAAAGAATTACAGTTCTAATTTGAAACAGGGAATTTTTAAAAAGGATGATAATTTTGGGTTGGTCCAGGGAATGTTCCAAAAAAGTTATAATTTTTACTTGGAACGGGGAATTTTCGAAAAGATTTATATCTTCATGATTCTGATTTGGAAAACGGAATTTTTGTAAGAATGATAATTTTGAGTTACTTTAGAGAATTTTTGAAAATAATTACAATTTTGACTTGGAATGAGCAATTTTTGTATAGAATTATGATTTTTGATTTGGAACTGGGAATTTTTAAAAAGTATGATATTTTTGTGTTACTTTAGGGAATTTTTTAAAAGAATTACAGTTCTGATTTGGAACAGGGAATTTTTAAAAAAGAATGTTAATTTTGGGTTGGTTCAGGGAATTTTAAAAGAAAATTACTTAATAATTCATATCTGTAACAAGGAATTTTTCAATAGAATTGTAATTCTAACTTGGAACGGGGAATTTTGGAAAAGAATTCTGATTCTGATTTGGAACAGGGAATTTTTGAAAAAATGATAATTTTGAGTTACTTTAGAGAATGCTTAAAAAGAATTACAATTTTGACTTGGAATGGGCAATTTTTTAATAGAATTGTGATTTTTGATTTGGAACAGGGAATTTCTGAAAAGGATGATAATTTTGAGTTACTTTAGGGAATTTTTGAAACGAATTACAATTCTTATTTGGAACAGGGAATTTTTTAAAAGAATGATAATTTTGGGTTCGTCCAGGGAATGTTCCAACAAAATTATAATTCTGACTTGGAGTGGGGAATTTTTGAAAAGATTTATGTCTTTATGATTCTGATTTGGAACAGGGAATTTTGTAAAAAGAATGATAATTTTGGATTACTTTATGGAATTTTTCAAAAGAATCACAGTTCTGATTTGGAACAGGGAATTTTTTAAAATATTGATCATTTTGGTTTGGTTCAGGGAATGTTCCAAAAAAGTTATAATTTTTACTTGGAACGGGGAATTTTCGAAAAGATTTATGTCTTTATGATTCTGATTTGGAACAGGGAATTTTTGAAAAAATTATAATTTTGAGTTTCTTTAGAGAATTTTTGAAAAGAATTCCAATTTCGACTTGGAATGGGCAATTTTTGAAAAGAATTATGATTTGGAACTGTTGGAAATTTGTTCATAGTGCCTATTTGAAACAAGTCTCAGGTAAAATTATAAACTAATGTGGCGACATCTGTCGTTTTGTTTCTCTGTGATACAGCTTTGCTATTGCTTCTTTGTTCTCGAGTCAGTCGCTTGTGAACCTTTGTGCTCGGTAGAAGTTTCACCTTTGTACGGTTGTATTCTGATTATTAAAACCAATCATTTACATAAAATAGTGTCTCTGTTTACTCAAAAAGATCCTAGATCCAACAGGTTATGGGCCCAGATCTCGCGGTCGAAAGGAGTAACCGATAAATTCGTGTTCAAAAGTTAGGATAGCGTTCGAGTGAAAATTGTGTGATTCGTGTGTTTCTGTGAACAAAAAAAATGAATTCCACGCTCTCGTCGCGGATAGAACTTCTATCGAAAGATAACTTTGATTCGTGGAAGCTGCAAATAGAAGCACTTCTTGTGATGAACGATACTTGGGAATATGTAAGTGGGGAACGTGTAAAACCTGAAATTAGAGGTGATGACGACGCGGCTCGAGCGGCATCAACGGCAGAGGCCAAGGCGTGGGACGTTGCGGATCGGAAAGCGCGTTCTGCCTTGATATTGGCCATTAGTCCATCGGAATTGCAGCAAATTAAGGGCTGTGTAACTTCGCATGAAATATGGGCAAAATTGCATGCCATTTATCAGTCGAAAGGACCCGCGAGAAGGGCGACACTTTTGAAGCAATTGATGCTTCATAAAATGGCGGAAAATGGCGATGTGCGCGAGCACATTCGAAGATTCTCCGAAACAGTCGACAAGTTGCATGAAATGGGAATTCCAATTGTCGAAGATCTTTTGGCGTGCATGTTACTTTATAGCCTCCCTACATCGTATGAAAACTTTAGGTGCGCGATTGAAACACGGGATGAATTGCCGAATCCGGAAACGTTAAAAATCAAGATCATTGAAGAAAACGATGCGCGAAAGTCAAAAGCAAGTTTCGAAGGAGCGCCAGGTGCCATGGTGGTCAAGCCAGCTGGATGGGGTAACTTTAAAAAGAAGGGGAAGCCACAACGAAGTGACAGGAAGGAAAATCAGAATTCGCAGAAGAGTTTTCCTTACAAGTGTCACAGATGTCAAATTAGAGGCCATAAAGCAGCAGATTGTGACGCAGTGATCGATCGGAAGTCTCAACAGAAAGCAAGTACGGCAGAGGAAACGTGTTGGCTTATTACTCCCTACAAAGAAGAAGCTCTCAAGGCAGAGCAGTGCTGTAGAACGAAAAGATGGTGCCTCGATAGCGGATGCACGTCACACATGTCTCATGATGAGAAGTTATTCGTGGACAAAAGTGAGTGTGATGCGAATAGGTTGAATTTAGCAAGTCATGCCTCGACTAAAGTGTTTGGAAAAGGAACTGTTAAACTCTCGATTGCTGACGGAAAGGATAAGAAAATTATCAAACTCGAAAATACACTTTTTGTTCCGGATCTTAGAATGGACTTGATGTCCGTCGGAAAAATCACGGACAGAGGTTACGAAGTGATTTTTAGAAAAGAAAATGCTGTTGTTCTCGACAAAAATAATGACATTAAAATGATCGCGGATCGTATTGACGGGCTTTATTTTGTGCGGGAAAATTCTGAAATCGCGAGTGCTGTGAGTGAGGATAAAGGAACGCCTAAAATTGAATTATGGCACAAGAGACTCGGCCATCTGAACGAACAGTCTCTGAAAAGTATCGTGAGTGGAAAGAAAGTTCTCGGAGTTGAATTCGATACCAAAGATGAGTTGTCGGCATGTGAGTCATGTCTGAAAGGGAAGTTTTCGCGAATCCCATTTCCGAAAAATTCGTTGCGGAGTACAGAAGTTCTCGAAATTGTACATTCCGACGTATGCGGTCCTATGAAAACACAGTCTCTTGGCGGTGCAAGGTATTTCGTTACCTTCATCGATGATGCCTCCCGGTGGTGTGAAGTGAAGTTTTTGAAGTGTAAAAGTGATGTCATGGAAGCATTTAAAGTCTTCAAAGCAGCAGCTGAAAATCAGACCGGGAGAAAAATCAAGATGGTTCAATCGGACAATGGGGGAGAATATTGTTCAAAAGAGTTTGATAAATATTTTGAGGAATGCGGAATACAACGACGTCTCACAGTGCCTCACACACCTCAGCAGAATGGAGTGGCCGAGAGGAAGAATCGAACTCTCGTCGAAGCAGCTAGGTGTATGATGGCAGATTCAAACCTCTCACCATTTTTTTGGGCAGAGGCTATCGCAGTAGCCAATCACGTCCGGAACAGATGCCCATCCAGGAGTCTGGAAGGGAGATCAGCATTTGAAATCTGGAAAGGAAGGTTGCCGGATCTGTCGCATCTCCGAACCTTTGGATGCAAGGTCATTGTTTTGGATAAGATGCAAGGTAAGGGAAAGATGGATCAACGTGGGAAAGCAGGAATTTTTGTTGGATACTCTGAAGTTTCGAAAGGATACCGAGTTTGGATACCGAGTGACAGAAGAGTTGAAATTTCTAGAGACGTATCATTCATCAACGAATTTATATCAACGGAAAAACAGGAAGAATTCGTTTCTGAGGAGATTTTCACTAGAATGAAATTTGACGAGAAACCTGAAAAAAGAAGATGGGTAGAATTCGACAACTTACCTGTTCAGCCTACAGTGGAGCAACACAGAGAAGACTTCCCGGATGATGATCAAGAAGAAGCTGCGGAAGATAATCAAGAAGAAGCTGCGGAAAATGACTATGTCTCATCTGATGACGAAAATTTTCTAGGATTCGAACAAGTTCAACGGAGGAGGGCTGCTGGTAGACCACGAATTCTCAGAACTGGTCTTCCAGGTAGACCAAGAAAACAGTTCAATGTTGTGCAAGAAGGAGCAGTTATCGAAGATGCTCAGGATTATGCAAATGTTGCTGAAATTCCGGTAAAAGAAGCGTTATCTGGATCGCATGCAGAAGAGTGGAAGCAGGCTATCGTGGATGAATTTAGTGCGCTGATAAAGAATGGAACTTGGGAGTTGAAGGATCGTCCAGAGAAGAGAAACGTGATCGGATGCAGAATCGTTCTTATAAATAAATATAAGAATGACGGAACAATTGAAAGAAGGAAAGCTCGTCTGGTCGCGAAAGGGTATGCGCAGAAGCCTGGTGTTGACTTCAACGAAACCTTCGCACCAGTGGCACGATTGAGCTCCATTCGGCTGTTGATGGCTTTGGCTGCTGAACATGGACTCATCGTGCATCAACTGGATGTAACGACGGCCTTTTTGAATGGAGATCTCGAGGAAGAGATATTCATGGAATTGCCAGAATTGTTCCCTGAATTGTTGCAACGGATTGCTGCAGAAGAAAATTCATCGCGTGTCAACAGTAAGGAGGTTGGAAATGCTTCAAAGATGTTGAACGAGCTGAAGAGAGGAAATCAAGTGTGTCTTTTGAGAAAGGCTATGTACGGACTTAAGCAGGCTGGAAGACAGTGGTATAAAAAGTTTGATACAGTGCTACGAAGTTTGGGATTGAAGCCGACAAATGCAGATCAATGTGTCTACATTGCCAAACGAGAAGAAGACTGCATGATTGTTCTGACATATGTTGACGACATGCTCCTAGCGTCGAAAAATGTGGATTGGCTGATTAAAATAAAACAGGAACTGAAGAAATTTTTCGACATAAAAGATCTGGGGAAGATTAAGCGATGTTTAGGGATGGAGTTCAGTCAGATGGACAACAGCATCGAAATATCGCAGAAGATTTTTATCGAAGAAATTTTAAAGAAGTTCGGAATGCAAGATTCCAAACCTGCCACGACGCCAATGAGTTTGGGAATGAAGTTGTCAAAACCCGAAGAACATTCCAAAGAAGAACAGAACGAGTATCCCTTTCGTGAGTTGATTGGAGCACTGCTCTATTTGTCTGTTGGAACGAGGCCAGATATAGCCTATACAGTTAATTGGCTTAGCCAATTCAACAATTGCTATCAAAAGGATCACTGGGTAGCTGCGAAGAGAGTTCTTCGATACTTACGTGGAACTTCAGATTTTGGATTGAAGTTCGCGAAGACTGGAAATTCACTTCGAGGATATGTGGATGCTGACTGGGCCAACTGTATCAACGATCGGAGGTCATACACTGGCTATGTTTTTATTCTTGGAAGTGCGTCGATTTCTTGGGAAGCCAAGAAACAAAAAACAGTGGCTCTCTCAAGTACCGAAGCAGAATACATGGGACTAACTGAGGCAGCGAAGGAAGCAACGTATTTGAGAAGTTTTCTCATTGAACTCGGTCTGCAGGTGCCAAAAGTTATCAAAGTGTTCAATGACAACCAAGGAGCGCAAAAGCTTGCTCGTAGTCAAGTGTTTCATTGTCGTACGAAACAGATAGATGTGAGACATCATTTTGTACGAGAAATTTTGAAGAGTGGAGTTATCAGCTTGGAGTACCTTCAGACAACAGAGATGATCGCTGATGTCTTGACCAAAGGATTATCAACGTCTAATCACAGAAAGTGTATTGCGGAATTCGGATTAAAATCAGTGAAAGTTTAAATTTGTACACCTTTCAGCTTGAGGGGTAGTGTTGGAAATTTGTTCATAGTGCCTATTTGAAACAAGTCTCAGGTAAAATTATAAACTAATGTGGCGACATCTGTCGTTTTGTTTCTCTGTGATACAGCTTTGCTATTGCTTCTTTGTTCTCGAGTCAGTCGCTTGTGAACCTTTGTGCTCGGTAGAAGTTTCACCTTTGTACGGTTGTATTCTGATTATTAAAACCAATCATTTACATAAAATAGTGTCTCTGTTTACTCAAAAAGATCCTAGATCCAACAGGAACAGGGAATTTTTTAAAAGAATGATGATTTTGAATTGATTCAGGGAATTTTTTAAAAGAATTACAACTTTGAGTTGGAACAAGGAATTTTCAAAAAAAATTATGATTCTAGTTTGGAACAGGGAATTTTGAAAAAGAATGATGATTTTGAGTTGTTTTAGGGAACTTTCGAAAAGAATCACAATTTTGACTTGAAATGGGGAATTTTCGAAAAGAATTATAATTCTGATTTGGAACAGGGAAATTTTCAAAGAATATTATTTTTCCGATTTGAAAAAGGCAATTATTGAAAGTAATGATAATGTCCGGTTGGTCCCAGGGAATTTTCCAAAAAATTACAATTTTGACTTGGAACGGAGAATTTTCGAAAAGAATTATAATTCTGATTTAAAACAGGTTATTTTTTTAAAGAATGATAATTCTGATTTTAAATGGGGAATTTTCGAAAAGAATTATTATTCTTGATTTGGAACAGGAAATTTTTGTAAAGAAATATAATTTTCGGTTGGTTCAGGGAATTTTCCAAAAAAATGACAGTTTTGACTTGGAACGCGGAATTTTCAAAGAGATTTTTGATTTTCATTTGGAAAAGGGCATCTTCGAAAAGAATTATAATTCTGATTTGGAACAGGGAATTTTTGAAAAGAATTATAATTTTGGGTTGGTTCAGGGAATTTTCCAAAAAAATTATGATTCGGATTTGGAACAGGGAATTTTTTAAAAGAATGATAATTCTGATTTTAAATGGGGAATTTTCGAAAAGAATTATTATTCTTGATTTGGAAAAGGAAATCTTTGAAAATAATTATAATTTTTGGTTGGTTCAAGGAATTTTCCAAAAAAATTACAGTTTTGACTTGGAACGGGGAATTTTCAAAAAGATTTATGATTTTGATTTGGAAAAGGGAATTTTTGAAAAGGATTACTATTTTGGGTTGGTTCAGAGAATTTTCAAATAAATTACAATTTTGATTTGGAATGGAAAATTTTTGAAAAGATTTATGATTTTGAGTTGGTTTAGGGAAGTTTCCGAAAAAATTAGAATTTTGACTTGAAACGGGGAATTTTTAAAGAGAATTATTATTCTGATTTAAAAGAGGGAATTATTCCAAAAAAATTACAATTTTGACTTGGAGCGGGGAATTTTCGAAAAGAATTATAATTCCAATTGGAACAGGAAATTTTCAAAAAGCATAATTATTCTCATTGCAGGGCATTATTAAAAGTAATGATAATTTTGAGTTGGTTCAGGAAATTTTCAAAAAAAATTACAATTTCATTTGGAACGAAGAATTTTCGAACAAAATTATGATTCTGATTTGGAACAGGGAATTTTTGAAAATATTCTGATTTCGCATAATCAGAATTTAGTATTTAATTTAATAGTAATTAATTAATTAATTTTTAATGATATAAACTGTAACTGTAACTTATTAAATCAGTCATTTCGAATGTTCTTGTCAGTAATTTTCACTAATTAAATCAGTAATTTTGAATGATCTAAACTGTTACTTTAATTGATTAAACCAGTCATTTTGAATGCTGTAATCAGTATCTTTCGCTAATTAAATCAGTCATTTTAAATGATCTAATTTGAACCAATTTGAATGGTCTAGTCACTCTGGAATTATAATTCTGAATCAGTAACTTTTACTAATTAATCGAGACATTTTGAATGATCGAAACCGTAACTTTCACTGATTAAATACTTTATTTTGAATGGCAGGATCAGTTGCTTCAACTAATTGAATCAATCATTTTGAATGATCTGAATTGTAAATTTCGTTAATCAAATCAGTTACTTTGAATGGTCTAATATGTAACTTCCACTAGTTAAATCAGTCATTTTGAATGATCTAACTATTAACTTTCACTGATTAAATAATTCATTTTGAATGGTTTGATCAGTTGCTTTAACTAATTAAATAAATAATTTTGAGTGATCTAAATTGTAAATTTCATTAATTAAATCATTCATTTTGAATGGTCTAATCAGTAACTTTCACCAATTAAATCAGTAATTTTGAATGATCTAACTATTAACTTTCACAGATTAAATACTAAATTAAAGATTAAATTGCCAACGGTCATACCACGCTGAAAAACCCAGTTCTCGTCAGATCACTGAAGTTAAGCAGCCTTGGACGCGGTTAGTACTTGGATGGGTGACCATTCAAGAATACTGACATGAGTGCTGTTGGCACATCGTGGGTGTGGTGAGTCCACACTTGTAGTTATTTATAACTACAAGAAAAACCTAGAAACACTACCCGAATCGGGTAGTGTCACGCCTACCCTGAAAGGGAAATGGTTTAATGGTATAAATACTATTAAATCGATCGATCTCGTCAGATTGGCAAATTTTGCTCTCCTGAATTTATTTCTGAATTTTTCCAATCTTAAAATATTTTATCACGAAAGAGAAAATCTAGAGACCATTTGCCATTTAAGCACACCTACAATAAATAATTACCTGCAGATGCAAGTTCAGATCAAAAAGTGGGTTATTGATCCACTCCCAGTAGCTGTTTTATCCTCATTAAATTAAACGTTCACACACGCAATCAAATGTCGATTGAGGTGATCGATACAAATTTACAAACGGCTTTTTATTTTTTTACCTTAATCTTAATTTATCTCTTTTTTTTTTTTTGCTTTCTCGTAAAATTAATTACGAGAAAGCTGTCTATGTCCATTTTGCCGGAAGACGAACATTGGATTGTCAGTTTTAGTTTTAGCGATAGGCATTTCGAAAATTTATTGACAAGTTCGTAGAAAGCCCCTGTAATAACAATAAATATTCCGTTTCCAGTTTTAGTCACGACTACAAGATGAAAAAGTGCAGTTTGCTGCAATTAAATTTCATTTACGAACGACTGAAAACCAAAACTGTGGAAATTGCATTGAAAATTCTTTTTCAAAACAGTCATTTTGAATGATCTAATCTGTGATTTTCACTGATGAAATCAGTCGTTTTCAATGATCTAATCTGTAATTTTCACTGATGAAATCATTAATTTTTAATGATATAAACTGTAACTATAACTTATTAAGTCAGTCATTTTAAATAGTCTGGTCAGTAATTTTCACTAATTAAATCAGTAATTTTGCATGATCCAAACTGTAACTTTAATTGATTAAACCAGTCATTTTGAATGATCTAATGTGTGATTTTCGCTGATGAAATCAGTCGTTTTCAATGATCCAATCTGTAATTTTCGCTGATGAATTCATTAATTTTTAATGATATAAACTGTAACTGTAACTCATTGAATCAGTCATTTTGAATAGTCTGGTCAGTAATTTTCACTAATTAAATCAGTAATTTTGCATGATCTAAACTGTAACTTTAATTTATTAAACCAGTCATTTTGAATGATCTAA
>CAKNYM010047776.1:0-11876 GCA_932195095.1 Andricus curvator
AGGAAAGTAGTATAATAATGGGACCCGTAACGGACGTCGCGCTCGACGCGTTTATAAAGGGGCTTCCAGACGAGATGTCTACCTTCGTAGATACCAGGAACCCCAAGGACCTCGTGGAGGCCCTAGATCATGCCCTACATATCGAAGAGAGGCAAAAGCAACTGGAGAGAGCTAAGAATCACCTTTCTGCCTATCCTATCTCCCGACCAAGGGAGGATGCCTACGATCGACCGCGTTCACCGAGCCCCTACTCGAGGCAAATGGAGAGGAAGGACAAAAGGGAGACGCAAGATTCGGAAAGAAATGGCTCAAGCGGAGACAAGGATCCGATAAATTATCCACCTCCCGCTCCTGCAAAATACCCGGCCCCCTACGTTCCTTACCCACTTCAATACCCTTATCCCTATCCTTCTCCTTTCCCTCCTAACATCCCCTTCCCTTATCATTACCCTCCGCATTTTTCCGCCCCCTCACTTCCACATGGGTATCCGACAGACAATGGAACCCGAGCCAACTCTCCATGGCAGAGACATGGAAAATCAACGGATAATACGACGCCTCCAAGGTCAAACTCGCCAGGACCGTCGGGGAATTTAAACTTGCAACAGACTCCTCGCTCGGACGCGGCAGGGAGTCAGTCCACGCCCCAGCGCCCCCAAAAACATGTTCGCTTCCCGGAACACACTATCGGGTCCTACGAGCAGGAACCGAAATAGAAAGCTCCCCGGTCGTCTCTCTGACAGCACCAGAATTGAGACGCTCCACATGCAGCTTCCTAGTAGATCCGGGATCCGATGTGAATTTGATAAAAATTAAAAGTTTGCTCCTCGAATTGAAATACGAACCTGACAAGGCCGTCCTTCTGACAGGGATACATCCAGACCCTGTAGTGACGATTGGAACAACCAGAATCACCCTATTCGACACCCCAGTCGAATTCCACATCGTAAAGAATGACTTCCCAATATCCCCCGATGGGATCATCGGAAGGCCTTACTTGCGGCAAGAACAAGCCCAAATATCTTTCAGGCACAATTCGTTGGTCACCATTTCAGATCCAATCAACCCGATTCCATTTATCGACAAAGAGTCTCGATCAGCCCGGGCATCGCTCAAATCCGAAATTAAACCCTTCACTAGGATTCTAAAAATCAAGGCTAGGACGAGACAACCAGTCGCCATAAACGTCCTTAATCCAGAAATAAAAGAGGGATATCTACCTAGGATACACGCCCCTGAGGGAGTGTACCTAGGCGAGGCAGCCGTCTCCACGCACGAAGGAGTCTGCCATGTACTTGCCATCAACACCCGGGAGGAGGACATGGACGTAGAGGTGCCTGCCCAGGAAGTTCTGCCCTACGATTTTATCGAACCACACGACGAAGAATCCACCAATTCTGAATCCGAATATTTGGTTAAGGACCTACGAAAGGAGATGGGTAACTCTTACACGGACCGTGTTAATAAAATTAAGGATAGCCTACGCATCTCAGAATTGACATCAGATGAAAGAAACTACGTCTATAAGTGGGTAGAAGACTTCGCCGATATTTTCCACATAAACGGGGAAAGGCTTTCGGCTACGAATGTAGTCCAACATAGGATCCCTACCATTAACGACGAAGTCATAGCTAGGAAGCAATACCGATATCCCAATGAGGCGGCTGACCAAGTGGCCGTTCAAATAGAAAAACAATATGATAGCGGAATTATAGGACATTCCAAGTCCCCTTACAACTCTCCCCTCTGGATTGTCCCTAAGAAACTCGACGGATCCGGCGAGAGAAAATGGAGAGTAGTAATCGACTTCCGAGCTCTTAACGAGAAGGTCATAGGGGACGCATACCCCTTGCCTAATATTACGGACATCCTCGATCATTTAGGGGAGGCCCAGTATTTTTCTGTGCTCGATCTAGCCAGTGGTTTCCACCAAGTCGAAACCCACCCCGATGACAGGGTCAAAACGGCATTTTCCACGCCTCGAGGACACTTCGAATATCTGCGCATGCACATGGGGATCAAAAACGCCCCTGCGACGTTCCAACGGCTAATGGACACAGTGCTAAAGGGGATGCACGGCACCGAAGTCTTCGTTTACCTGGATGACATTGTGGTACACTCCAAGGACTTAGAAGAACATGATTTGAAGATCAGAAGGTTGCTGTATCGACTCCGAGCAGCCAACCTGAAACTTCAGCCCGACAAGTGCGAGTTCCTACAAAAGGAAGTAGCATACCTTGGCCATATTATTAGCCATGAGGGGCTGAAACCAAATCCGGCCAAAATAGAGGCAATAAAAAATTTTCCTCGCCCAAGAACCGTGCGTAACATCCGTCAATTCCTTGGGCTGTCGGGTTATTATCGAAGGTTTATACAAGATTACGCGAAAACCGCCAAACCTCTGACCGACCTCCTTAAGAAGGATGTAAAATGGAAGTGGGGTACAGAGCAGGATGAAAGCTTTCACAAACTTTGTGACTCTCTCTGTAGCGAGCCTATTCTGCGGTATCCTAATTTCAGGAAAACCTTTAAGCTAACCACCGACGCCTCGAGCCACGCCGTCGGCGCCATATTGACCCAAGAAGAAGAAGGGCTAGAAATGCCCGTTGCCTATTTTTCTAAGGCCATGAACAGCTGTCAGGAAAGGTACCCCAAGGAAGAACAGGAATGCTTGGCCATCGTCCTATCCCTGGAGCACTTCCGACCCTATTTGTACGGTCGAGAATTTATACTCGCCTGTGACCACGAGCCAGTCCACTGGATGACCTATATTAATAATCCAGGGGCCAGGCTGCTTCATTGGCGACATAAACTTCGAAATTACCAATACAAATTTGAATATAAGCAAGGAAAGCTGAACAGAGCAGTAGAGGCATTATCGAGGAACCCTCATGACAATCCTTCTGAAAGTTCAGAAGAAAACAGGGACCTGCAGGACCTGAGTGGAATTCAAGGACCTCGCACATCCACCCAGTCAATCAAACTCTCTACGGAAGGGACCCACTCACAAACAGACCCCCAAAGGGTACTGGTTCTGACACGAGCAGGAGCTTCACGAAGCAGCCCTGAAGAAAAAAAAGATGTCCCAGTGATATCTACCAATGCCACTCGCGCCTTACCCCAGGAAACGAAGTCTGCGGCACCAGGGAAAGCGAAACCAGCAGTACGTAGAACAGCGACCTTTAAGCCTGCGAAAAGAAGGGAAAACGCCCCTCTAACGTCAATCGTCATTCCCGCCCCAGTCCCTAGAAAGCGAGGGAGGCCAAAGAAAATACCGGCTCCGGAAAGCGAATCCGACATGGCTAATGTGCCCTCAGAAGGAGCCCCACCACTCGAACTGGAAGAAAGCTCCATAGGCAAGCGACTGTTGAGAAGAAGAGAAGCAAGTAAATCGTCGGTCGCTAAAAGTGAATCCTCGACCGAGCCATCTTCGGATGACGAAGATTCTGATTCTTCGGACGCGCCTGTATTTCGAAAATCTCACAGCGTGTTACCCGACTTGGAACCTTCAGTCTTCATTAAAAGGGATGACTCGGCCCCCAAGAGCGCTCCCTCTGCAATTAAGAACCCGAGTCCATGGTTCCCTCCCTTACAAGACACATTTGTAGATGTGTACGTAGACGGTGCATGCAGCTATCATGGAAGCGAAGAACCGAAGGCTGGGATAGGAGTTTGGTTTGGCCCAAACAACTCCTTAAACGTTTCACAGCGCAGTCAAGGTCGCCAAACCAATAATGCAGCCGAAATCGAAGCAGCAACCGTAGCAGCCCAAAAGGCCCGCGAAGCCGGTATCAAGAAACTCAGAATAAAAACCGACTCGAAGTTTCTAGTCAGCAGCGCAACTGAATGGATCCCTAAATGGGAAGCAAATGACTGGAAAACTTATGAAAATAAGCCAGTTAAGAACCGCTCCGAATTCGAGAAAATGAAAATCGCTCTGGAACCCTTAGAAGTGATTTGGGAACACATTCCTGGACATCAAGGAATCCTCGGTAACAAAATGGCTGATAAATTGGCCAGGGAAAGCATCGAGGGTCCAGCAACCACCGAAGTAATTGAGTCAACCCTTCCTCCGGAATTAATCACAATTCGAGTGCCCCCGACCACTGTAAGTAGTGAAGACGATGAGGACATTGGCGATACACCGGGCCGCCTGCTATCATCCTCCAAGGCAAGCTTCAAGGAAGACCTTCAGAAATCCTTCGCGCAATTCGACGCTCAAACCTCTCTGAGCTGGGACCATGAAGGAATGGAAGAAAGCAATCAACTGCCATGCACATATGTCTCCGAAGGAGAACAGGATGAAGAATTACTCAAAGAATTAGAGCTGCGTGACCCCTGCGGAGAATACGATGACGACATTTTCGCTGAAAGGGTGAAAAGCTTTTTGGAAAACTATGAGAAACAGGTTTCCCAAAGAGCTAGTGAGAACTCAGAACCCGAATTAACACAACCCACTCCACCTTTAGCCATGGAAACTTCCGCTAAGGAAATTCTTAGCCACGCTAGACAAATCGCACAGCTACCTTCCTTCCCCACAAAAGATTCCGGTGTGGTGAGAAGAAGCACCGTCCGATTTAAGGATCCTCCTGAAGAAGAGGAACCCATTGCAGGGTCCCCCATCGTTGGAAGAAACCGACAAATGGGAACCCTATACTTCACCCCAGCACCTGCCACGGCGCCAGGCGCCAGATCTACGCCTTTCACCAATGCCCATCTGGACGCAACCCTAAAGGAAGAAGGAACGTCGTTCAACAGGAGACCGGGACTGAACCCACGAAAACTACAGGCAGGGAGGACATTCGAACCCTCACCAACAAACCCCTCCCTATTCTCCTCCTCCCTAATAGATGTAGATCTACCGTACTTAGACGATTCCCCAAATACCGAGACACCCCTCCAAAAGCCCATTGAAGTAAGGTCAAAATCGACCGACTTAAGCAAGAGCGAACCCAACATTCTACACCAATGGACTGAACCTCTGACGTACAGGCGGGATAACTACGCTCACTTTATTTCAGAGGATTGTGAACCAACGAATCCTATTGCGAAACTCCTCATCGCTACCGAGCGTCTTGATATTCAAGACCTATGGGAACGCAGGCCCAAGAAGGGGCAGGTCGTGGTTACTCCCCACGGTCGACATTACATCTACTCTGTCACAGTAAAAAGGCGACACGTAGACAATATCGACTGGAAGGATGTAACCATAGGGCTAACCCACCTTCGTACCGCTTTAGAACGGGACAACCAAACATCTTGTCGAATGGCCAATTCCGGAGACGCCCTAGGGTCGTTGCACCAGAACAAAATGGCGGAATTACTGACGACCGTTTTTCGGGATAGCAGTATCGCTATTACTCTTTGTCACGGAAAAGTAGAAGTGCCTCCCCCTGAATTAAGGCAAAAGATCATAACTGAATATCACGGCAGTTTAATCGGTGGTCACAAGGGTGTGACTAAGACATACCGCCGCATCAGAGAGAGATATTCCTGGCCTGGTTTACGAGATCAAATTAGTAATTTTATCCGCAGTTGTCGAAGCTGCTTAGAGCAAAAACTAGTTCGAGCTAGGACTCGGGAACCCATGCTCATAACCGACACCCCAGCTGAACCCTTCGAAAAAGTGTCCCTCGACACAGTGGGAAAACTGCCCACCACACCGAATGGGAACCGTCACATCCTGACAATGCAGGACAACTTCAGTAAATACTGCATAGCTGTCCCCATACCTGATCTCAAGACTACCACTATAGCCCATGTAGTGGCTACTTCCCTGTTCTCCCAGTATGGTGCCCCTCGAACTATCCTGACCGATAGGGGAGGAAGCTTTGTGAGCAAGCTTATGAAACACCTTGAGAGGTTGTTCCAGGTAAAACCACTTACCACCTCCGGCTACCGACCTCAAACCAACGGGGCCCTTGAAAGAAGTCACATAGTCCTGACAGATTATATCAAGCATTACGCTAACGATTATGATGATTGGGACCGATTGCTCCCTTTCGCCATGTTCGCTTATAATACGTCCGTGCACGAAGCGACTAATTTCACGCCCTACGAATTGGTTTTTGGTCGAGTGGCAAGGACTCCGAGCTCTTTCCCCCAAGGCGAAGAACTCGAGACCTACGGCTCCTATCTACGCGACCTGATAGTGAGGATATCAGAAATCCAAAAACTTGCGGCCGCAAATTTAATTAAGGCAAAAACGACTTCTAAGGAACAATATGACCGCAAGGCCCGGCCCTTGAACGGAAAGATAGGGGACCAAGCCTACGTCACCAAGGAAGTGAGGGACGGTAAATTCGATAGTAGGGCCACAGGCCCTTACACGATAGTCGGATTCACCGAGAATAACAACGTAATCCTCGAAACCGAAACCGGCGACCGATTCGCAAAACACAAAGATAAAATTAGGATCGTCCGCTGCTAAACTCGAAAGAACCCTAAGGAAGAATCTAAAGACAGAATATGCCCTTTCGAAAAAGTTTTTGTATTCTCTCCTATGACCAATTATCAAAGGCAAAAATCATTAAGGCGTTTGGCCGCATCTTGTAATCTCTCTAGTAATTGGGGCCCTATCCTGTCTTGGACTTCCTTCCTTTTCCAAAGAGAAAATCTAATTCGTGTTTCTTTTAGGTAAAAGATGATGAACCTATGGTCAATAATCCTCCTGGTCTCCTTTACCATCTTGGAAGGCTCCAACCCCGCTACTTATAGGAGCACTCCTTTAAGGGCCAGTACAGGAGTTTACTACGAGCATCTGGGACCAATGAAACGAGTCGCTGGAACGTGGAGGGTCACTGTGTTTCTGGACTTGCAGAAGATCCAGGGACCCCTAGATTCTTACCAACAGCGATTCCAACATTTATCCGATCTGTGTCTACCTGGATTCGGAATATTTTGTCTACAGACGATCACCGACTACGGTCTCGACGCCAAGTTCCTGATAGCCGAAGGCCTGAAGAAGGAAGTATCTAGGCATGCCTCAGAGATGAAGGAGCGCACCAATAAGGCAGCGCTTCTTAGCCTACCGATGGGAATGAGAAGCCGACGAGCACAACCACTACTGGGAATCCTAGGAGGCCTCATTGGACCCATAGCGGGCCTAATGACCTACAGTGACGGAGAAACCCTCGAAGCGGGGATTGCCGAACTGAACCAGGCTCAAACCAATTTGTCTCACCTGGTGGGTAAACAGACTCACATAGTGAGGGCTCAGTTAGAAGGAATTCACGAGCTTTCAAGAACCAATAAGGAGAGACTAATCCTGCATGAAAGACAACTAACCCAGGACAATCTTAGGTTAGAAAATCTTACGCAGGCAGTTGCGGAGCTCAAATATGCCCAGGCACTGACTCGCGTGCTCAAGACGGTAGACTCTAGCCTTGACGACTACATCCGTACCGCCCATCGCATCCTGGAAGTCATTCACACGTCCCGCCAAGGCAAGATGCATCTCTCACTCCTGACGTCCGAACAACTGGAGTCAGTCTACCGAGATATTCAGGATCATTATCCCAGGCTCGAATTCCCTACCCCAGGACCTCAAGTGGACCTCGAGGAACTAGCTAACATAGTTACCATCACAACTATGTATAAAAAGGAAATCCTAAGCATACTAGTGGACATTCCACTATTGGAATCATCTTACTACCTAGCATACCAATTACATCCAATACCTGTATTCCAGTCGGTATTAGGAAATGGTTCTGGAAGTGCATACGTCATACCCAAGTTTACCTACATTGCCGTTGGAGAATCCCAACGGACCTACATCCTGCTGGACAATCAACGCATAGAGTCCTGCAAGAAAACCCCCTACTACAGGGTCTGCAACGACAACTCACCCGTCAACGAAATTGCTACCCATCAAACATGTGAAAGCGAGCTGCTATTGAATCCTTCAACGAAAGCTCTCCGAAGATGCGACATCCGAGTGTCCTACAATAAGGAATCAGAATGGGTCCCTATTGACTCTTTGAGTGGCTGGCTCTACTCCCTAGCTGAGCCCTTGTCCACCGAGCTGCTGTGCCCCAATCAAACCAAGTCTCTAGTCACCTTAAAAGGAATTGGGCTAATACAGATCGCGCCTGGTTGCCATCTCAAGGCACATGATCAAACATTCTTCGGAACAGCCAGTGAAACCGGAACAACGGAGGTCATCTACGAGCCGCTTCTCCACCTCAATCTGGCTGACCTATCGCCAACTTTAAGGGAATATGGGAACTTAACCACGAAAGATGAAAAGAAGAAACAGCACATGTTGGAAGACTCCTTCAATGATGAAGCCTTCCTTGCCAACGAGGTATCTCTGGATGACTTGGAAAAACAAATTAATGACATGAATCTACAACACCGAGTTAAGGCCCAACATTTAAAGCTGATTCAAGGTTGTTACGTAGGACTAGCACTACTCGCCATAAGCCTGTGGTGCTACTGCTGCTACCCTCTTGCCAAATTGGGCATTACCAGAGTATGTCATGAGAAGGGCCCGAAGGACTCCAACTACGACCAGATCGATTCCGAAGTGAAGAGGCCCTCGAAAAACACTGACGAAGCCCGCATCGAGATCGAGCTACCTCTGACTAATCAAGAATCTTCAACAAGCACGAGCAGTTGTGCCTGTAAGGAAACGCCTGCAGTATCACCAAGGGCTGCGACGCAGCCCTCGGCGCACGTCAGTTCAACTACATCAAGGCCAACGATTCAGCTCCCCACGCAAACGCTACAACCATTCTGAAATTAAGCCACGTATACTGTCTGTATCTGTATGGGCATAATAAGTCATTTCCGTTTCCATGAGTATAGCTTTGAAATTTAAAGGAGGGAATCGGGCTCCCCTCACTCGCAAGTTACCCTAAATTTCGGGGACGAAATAATCAAATTCCGGTGTGGTTTGTTACGAGCGAATCTCCATTCTTTTTATTTTATAATCAGTGTGGCTCGAAATATTATTTCAAGCCACATTGATTCAAAACTCTATATGAGTATCAAGGGACTCTCTGCTCGCTCGTAACCTGAGAGCTTACTGTCAGCATGCTGACGCAGCATTCCAAGCTGCCGGGGACTAACAGCGAGCCAACTTGCGAATGAGGAGAGTAATGACCTGAGAGAATAATTTTAATCTAGGATTAAAATTATTCTCTGATGCTTTTTATTTTTACACAGGAATTTAAATTTTGTTTCCTCTTCCCCAAACCACTCAATAAAATGAGGGTGAATTGCGGAAGGGAATTGTGTGAATGTACGGAATGATTAGTGTGTACCTGGGCCTAGGTGAAAGAGAAAATGAAACACTGTACCTAGAATATAAGATCAAAAGATAATAAGAAATAGAATTAAGGGAAAGGAAAATTAATTCCAAGGCATCAGCCTCGAGGACCTAAATCAGAAACATGTAAGAGAACTTAAGGAACGAAGGTGTGGTTGCACTCGTTATGCTGGGCAGTCACACACACACGCGAGGCACTCATTCCATCTCTCTCTCTTCGACGCTCTAAACATCGCCGTCTCATTCCTTGCATGTAGCTACGCTGCCGCGACGATTGCAAGCCTCCGCGCTCTACACGTTGTCCGCGCCTTCTTCCTCCCTATATTCTTACCATAAGCGCGTCTCCTTCTTGCGTATAGCCGCACCATACATTATGACTATAGCAGTTCGATGCACCTCGACTCTCTTTTCCTCTCTTCCTCTTTCCACGCTATCCTTCCATAAGCCATTTTCACTCGTCACCCTACATACTTCCCACCGTAGCCGGACAGTACGAGCACGTGGAAATACCAAAACAACACCACGTGCTCACTCAGCGAAAATTTGTAACGCTAAAATGCTCGTTTGATTTATAATGAAGGGGTTGGAATTAATATATACTTATATTTAAGTTGAAAATTCCAACCTGCATCAATTTCGATGCAAATTGAAATTAAAAAGTTCTTTTAGAAATATAAAGAAAGACTTGAATGCACCTCACTTCTGTAAGGTGCTGACGAGGTTCCTGTCTCGCAGGTGCAGAAATTCAAACGAAAGCATTTGGCAATACAATTCTCGCACACTTAGAAACCAAGCTACCTGGCTCGTCAATTTTGCAACCGTTGCTTTGACTCTCACGGTGTATCCCTACCTTCCTAATCCAAATTCCGCAACTCCGCAAAAATCCCTACCTGAATCACATCAATTATAAACCATCGGACAGAAGTCAGAAATTGCAGTAACTTGGGCAACCTGGCACGGGCCGGAACTACCCAGACTTTTGTCCGTCCGTACGTCGGGATTTCGAGTCAATCGGTAATTTTCTACGGCAACACGAAACCCCGTAAGTCGCAACGAGTCCTATCCCGGTTTAGCGGAACTATACTTTTTCCGGACCGGTAACGGGAGTCAGCCGCCGGGACGAATGGTTAGACTGATTAAATTCTGATTAGAAATTCGGAGGTAAAATTAAAAACAGAAAATCTCTATCCGACGGGAGTAAAGGCAGTCTTCTAAGTGATCTGATGTGACACAGATCAACTCCAGTTTTTGCCCGTCCGTACGTCGCGATTCAAATTCCGACGTGACATTGGGAGACAAATTCTCGGTATGTAATTCGTCGCGTCCTATTACGGTTTAGTCGGGACTATACTTTTCTCGGATCGGCAATAGGGATAAGTCGCAGCTACCGATTGAGTGGTCGATCAACGGAATTCGCAATCCGGACGAAAAATTTAAACTCTGTGCGACGGGAGGCAGGGCCGTAACGGGAACGGTTCTTCATCGCGTCCTATCCCGGTTCAGCGGGTCTATACTTTTCCCGGACCGGTAACGGGAGTGACGTTGTTTTCGTATCCTATCCGGCCTGCTTAAAACAAAATTAAGTCGGTCTAGAGAATTTTACTTTTTCTCGAATCTCAAAACGAGATAGAGTAATTTTCTCGCAAGGCTGCAATTCTCTTTCATGAGGAATAGAAACATATTCTATTCTTCATCAAGGTGAATTCAGAGAAGCGACGGGTGCTTGCGTGTTGTGTGGCTCTCGCGAGTGACCTGGAAAATAAAAGACTAGAGTGGGTTAATCAACCCACGGAAATCAAAGGTTTTCGCCCGCTCCGTTGAGGGCAGGAAAAATTAAAAAGGCACCTTGGTTCCTTTTAAATCCAGTTTCCATCCGGCGAGCGGTAGTTTTAGTGCAACGAATTTGTAAAGTGTATTGTTCCACTTTTATTTTGTCTGATACTTTTCTTTCCTCTACCTGTCGACACATTCTACACATTGTAGAATGTGCCCTATTATTTGAATCTTGTTATAGTGTTCTCTGTGCCTTTTCTCGAATAAATACTAGAATTGTTATAATAAATTCGGAACACAAATTCATTTCTAATTCGGTAAACCTGTAAAACCCTAATTTCTCACGATTTTTCGGGACAACAACTCTCAGTCCGAGAGTAAGGGTACAACCCACATAAAAATAAAAATAGGAAAGACGAGTCTCTCGCCCTTCCTTCAGTTTTGGGGAAGCCTCCCCCCAGCGTATTGATACTAGGCAGCTTTTGTTTGCGGGTCCTTTTCTCATGGAATTAAAAACAAATTTTAATTAGATCGTACGTGACAAACTGATGGTGGCAGTGGTGGGACCTATCCTTGCTATTGCCCCCACTCGGCTTTTTCTACTAGTAACTTTGTTACTAGGCAGCCATAAACTCCATATAAATTAAACAACAAATTCGCGCTATAAATTCGCGAGTAATCATAACCTATACCTATAAATAAAATTTGCTGTAATTTTATATTTCATTTGTGACTCATCATTTCCAATTCCACAATAGTAATAATCGAAAAAAATTTTGAAAATGAGTACTTCCAAGTTAAATCAAAAACCCATGGGCATTAACTTGCCGGG
>CAKNYM010047776.1:12462-23393 GCA_932195095.1 Andricus curvator
AATCCGTAGGGAAGAGTGGTACCTCAAGGTCCGAATTGGAACTAGCTCCCAATTCTTCCTCGGTAAGCCTCCAGCTCTGTGAGCGTACGTGTAGCCACAGGCTCTGTTGCCACGTCGAGATTTAGGCGCACCACTACCCCCTTCACGGATGATCACCGCAAGTGGATCCGGGCTAAAACTATTCAATTTCAGTTCGGACTTTCCGACCATTCGCCCGCTCTGGCCTCGAGTACCTCCTCGGCCGTCGTAGCGTCCGAAGTTTCTAATTTCGTGATCCAGAACCGAGAATCCCCAGCTAACCGACGCAACCTCATTGACTTTTTTTACGATTAGAGAAAGTTTAAAACATTTTTCCATGAATCCTCCGGAAAATACAGACCCCTCACCACGACCTCGTAAAAGAGGAAGGAGGTCCGGTGAAAAGCACAAGACAACTGCTGAAACTCTCAGAACGGCTATATATACTGGTCTGGTTCATCCTGTTAAAAGAGTAGTCCCCGTGGGCGTAGTTCGGCCGACGATTCGACCCATAAATCCGGCACCTGTAGTCGGAAACGTGAATCCAACTGGGCCAATCGTGACGATCGATCTCGAACTAGAAGAAGCCCTTCAGCAGAGGAGACGTGCCTTCTTGGAAGAAAACCACCGCAATCGCGCAGTCGAGTATCCAGAACGCGAATTCGCTCCCCTCGCAGGACCCATAAACGGCGATATCTCTGATGACGATACGGTTATCACGGAACCAGAAGTCGAAATCCTGGATTAGGGATACCACGCAGGTCTAGGAAATAAAAAAAAATATATAAAAAAATTAATAATAAAATAAAATTCCGGTGTGGCAAGTCATAGTCCCTCTCTTTGGATAGCTAATCACTGAGTCCCGACCGAATAGCTGCATTAGGAACCTATAAGGTCACCGGTATTAACTACACCGTGAAGGCTGGTTAGCCACTTTTACCAGAAGATCCCATTACTGAAAATGGCTGATCCCGGAGACGATGAAACGGATCTGAACAGGAGTACTAACCTTCTAGGGGTCAATTCCAATATTACGATTCCCAACCCAGCTGCAAATGTGGATACAGCTGCAGCTATGGCCTCCGTGCTGGAGTGCATGACATTGCAACAGAGCACCTACCACATTCCGCAGTTCGACGGAAAGACTCCCAAACTCAAGGAATTCCTGCAAGACATCGCGAATGGCGCAGTTTACATCACCGAGGCAAATGAACCTGGGTTCATTAAGATCGTCCTCAGTAAGCTCAAGGGAATCGCCCGCGACAGCGTTAGGGACAAGCGCTTCAATAAGGTGAACGAATTAATCGCCCACCTGAAAAAACGGTTTGCCCCTACAAAGAAATACCAATGGTATTTCGAAAATATAGTAAATCTCCGTATGCGTCAGAACGAAACGGTGAGGGACTATTATGACCGAGTCCAAGGTCTCCTAAGCGGTGCTCGACATGCAGTCGAAGAAAAATACACAAAGGTTTACAACTTGGGAGCCGCGGATGAAGCAAAGGAAAGTAGTATAATAATGGGACCCGTAACGGACGTCGCGCTCGACGCGTTTATAAAGGGGCTTCCAGACGAGATGTCTACCTTCGTAGATACCAGGAACCCCAAGGACCTCGTGGAGGCCCTAGATCATGCCCTACATATCGAAGAGAGGCAAAAGCAACTGGAGAGAGCTAAGAATCACCTTTCTGCCTATCCTATCTCCCGACCAAGGGAGGATGCCTACGATCGACCGCGTTCACCGAGCCCCTACTCGAGGCAAATGGAGAGGAAGGACAAAAGGGAGACGCAAGATTCGGAAAGAAATGGCTCAAGCGGAGACAAGGATCCGATAAATTATCCACCTCCCGCTCCTGCAAAATACCCGGCCCCCTACGTTCCTTACCCACTTCAATACCCTTATCCCTATCCTTCTCCTTTCCCTCCTAACATCCCCTTCCCTTATCATTACCCTCCGCATTTTTCCGCCCCCTCACTTCCACATGGGTATCCGACAGACAATGGAACCCGAGCCAACTCTCCATGGCAGAGACATGGAAAATCAACGGATAATACGACGCCTCCAAGGTCAAACTCGCCAGGACCGTCGGGGAATTTAAACTTGCAACAGACTCCTCGCTCGGACGCGGCAGGGAGTCAGTCCACGCCCCAGCGCCCCCAAAAACATGTTCGCTTCCCGGAACACACTATCGGGTCCTACGAGCAGGAACCGAAATAGAAAGCTCCCCGGTCGTCTCTCTGACAGCACCAGAATTGAGACGCTCCACATGCAGCTTCCTAGTAGATCCGGGATCCGATGTGAATTTGATAAAAATTAAAAGTTTGCTCCTCGAATTGAAATACGAACCTGACAAGGCCGTCCTTCTGACAGGGATACATCCAGACCCTGTAGTGACGATTGGAACAACCAGAATCACCCTATTCGACACCCCAGTCGAATTCCACATCGTAAAGAATGACTTCCCAATATCCCCCGATGGGATCATCGGAAGGCCTTACTTGCGGCAAGAACAAGCCCAAATATCTTTCAGGCACAATTCGTTGGTCACCATTTCAGATCCAATCAACCCGATTCCATTTATCGACAAAGAGTCTCGATCAGCCCGGGCATCGCTCAAATCCGAAATTAAACCCTTCACTAGGATTCTAAAAATCAAGGCTAGGACGAGACAACCAGTCGCCATAAACGTCCTTAATCCAGAAATAAAAGAGGGATATCTACCTAGGATACACGCCCCTGAGGGAGTGTACCTAGGCGAGGCAGCCGTCTCCACGCACGAAGGAGTCTGCCATGTACTTGCCATCAACACCCGGGAGGAGGACATGGACGTAGAGGTGCCTGCCCAGGAAGTTCTGCCCTACGATTTTATCGAACCACACGACGAAGAATCCACCAATTCTGAATCCGAATATTTGGTTAAGGACCTACGAAAGGAGATGGGTAACTCTTACACGGACCGTGTTAATAAAATTAAGGATAGCCTACGCATCTCAGAATTGACATCAGATGAAAGAAACTACGTCTATAAGTGGGTAGAAGACTTCGCCGATATTTTCCACATAAACGGGGAAAGGCTTTCGGCTACGAATGTAGTCCAACATAGGATCCCTACCATTAACGACGAAGTCATAGCTAGGAAGCAATACCGATATCCCAATGAGGCGGCTGACCAAGTGGCCGTTCAAATAGAAAAACAATATGATAGCGGAATTATAGGACATTCCAAGTCCCCTTACAACTCTCCCCTCTGGATTGTCCCTAAGAAACTCGACGGATCCGGCGAGAGAAAATGGAGAGTAGTAATCGACTTCCGAGCTCTTAACGAGAAGGTCATAGGGGACGCATACCCCTTGCCTAATATTACGGACATCCTCGATCATTTAGGGGAGGCCCAGTATTTTTCTGTGCTCGATCTAGCCAGTGGTTTCCACCAAGTCGAAACCCACCCCGATGACAGGGTCAAAACGGCATTTTCCACGCCTCGAGGACACTTCGAATATCTGCGCATGCACATGGGGATCAAAAACGCCCCTGCGACGTTCCAACGGCTAATGGACACAGTGCTAAAGGGGATGCACGGCACCGAAGTCTTCGTTTACCTGGATGACATTGTGGTACACTCCAAGGACTTAGAAGAACATGATTTGAAGATCAGAAGGTTGCTGTATCGACTCCGAGCAGCCAACCTGAAACTTCAGCCCGACAAGTGCGAGTTCCTACAAAAGGAAGTAGCATACCTTGGCCATATTATTAGCCATGAGGGGCTGAAACCAAATCCGGCCAAAATAGAGGCAATAAAAAATTTTCCTCGCCCAAGAACCGTGCGTAACATCCGTCAATTCCTTGGGCTGTCGGGTTATTATCGAAGGTTTATACAAGATTACGCGAAAACCGCCAAACCTCTGACCGACCTCCTTAAGAAGGATGTAAAATGGAAGTGGGGTACAGAGCAGGATGAAAGCTTTCACAAACTTTGTGACTCTCTCTGTAGCGAGCCTATTCTGCGGTATCCTAATTTCAGGAAAACCTTTAAGCTAACCACCGACGCCTCGAGCCACGCCGTCGGCGCCATATTGACCCAAGAAGAAGAAGGGCTAGAAATGCCCGTTGCCTATTTTTCTAAGGCCATGAACAGCTGTCAGGAAAGGTACCCCAAGGAAGAACAGGAATGCTTGGCCATCGTCCTATCCCTGGAGCACTTCCGACCCTATTTGTACGGTCGAGAATTTATACTCGCCTGTGACCACGAGCCAGTCCACTGGATGACCTATATTAATAATCCAGGGGCCAGGCTGCTTCATTGGCGACATAAACTTCGAAATTACCAATACAAATTTGAATATAAGCAAGGAAAGCTGAACAGAGCAGTAGAGGCATTATCGAGGAACCCTCATGACAATCCTTCTGAAAGTTCAGAAGAAAACAGGGACCTGCAGGACCTGAGTGGAATTCAAGGACCTCGCACATCCACCCAGTCAATCAAACTCTCTACGGAAGGGACCCACTCACAAACAGACCCCCAAAGGGTACTGGTTCTGACACGAGCAGGAGCTTCACGAAGCAGCCCTGAAGAAAAAAAAGATGTCCCAGTGATATCTACCAATGCCACTCGCGCCTTACCCCAGGAAACGAAGTCTGCGGCACCAGGGAAAGCGAAACCAGCAGTACGTAGAACAGCGACCTTTAAGCCTGCGAAAAGAAGGGAAAACGCCCCTCTAACGTCAATCGTCATTCCCGCCCCAGTCCCTAGAAAGCGAGGGAGGCCAAAGAAAATACCGGCTCCGGAAAGCGAATCCGACATGGCTAATGTGCCCTCAGAAGGAGCCCCACCACTCGAACTGGAAGAAAGCTCCATAGGCAAGCGACTGTTGAGAAGAAGAGAAGCAAGTAAATCGTCGGTCGCTAAAAGTGAATCCTCGACCGAGCCATCTTCGGATGACGAAGATTCTGATTCTTCGGACGCGCCTGTATTTCGAAAATCTCACAGCGTGTTACCCGACTTGGAACCTTCAGTCTTCATTAAAAGGGATGACTCGGCCCCCAAGAGCGCTCCCTCTGCAATTAAGAACCCGAGTCCATGGTTCCCTCCCTTACAAGACACATTTGTAGATGTGTACGTAGACGGTGCATGCAGCTATCATGGAAGCGAAGAACCGAAGGCTGGGATAGGAGTTTGGTTTGGCCCAAACAACTCCTTAAACGTTTCACAGCGCAGTCAAGGTCGCCAAACCAATAATGCAGCCGAAATCGAAGCAGCAACCGTAGCAGCCCAAAAGGCCCGCGAAGCCGGTATCAAGAAACTCAGAATAAAAACCGACTCGAAGTTTCTAGTCAGCAGCGCAACTGAATGGATCCCTAAATGGGAAGCAAATGACTGGAAAACTTATGAAAATAAGCCAGTTAAGAACCGCTCCGAATTCGAGAAAATGAAAATCGCTCTGGAACCCTTAGAAGTGATTTGGGAACACATTCCTGGACATCAAGGAATCCTCGGTAACAAAATGGCTGATAAATTGGCCAGGGAAAGCATCGAGGGTCCAGCAACCACCGAAGTAATTGAGTCAACCCTTCCTCCGGAATTAATCACAATTCGAGTGCCCCCGACCACTGTAAGTAGTGAAGACGATGAGGACATTGGCGATACACCGGGCCGCCTGCTATCATCCTCCAAGGCAAGCTTCAAGGAAGACCTTCAGAAATCCTTCGCGCAATTCGACGCTCAAACCTCTCTGAGCTGGGACCATGAAGGAATGGAAGAAAGCAATCAACTGCCATGCACATATGTCTCCGAAGGAGAACAGGATGAAGAATTACTCAAAGAATTAGAGCTGCGTGACCCCTGCGGAGAATACGATGACGACATTTTCGCTGAAAGGGTGAAAAGCTTTTTGGAAAACTATGAGAAACAGGTTTCCCAAAGAGCTAGTGAGAACTCAGAACCCGAATTAACACAACCCACTCCACCTTTAGCCATGGAAACTTCCGCTAAGGAAATTCTTAGCCACGCTAGACAAATCGCACAGCTACCTTCCTTCCCCACAAAAGATTCCGGTGTGGTGAGAAGAAGCACCGTCCGATTTAAGGATCCTCCTGAAGAAGAGGAACCCATTGCAGGGTCCCCCATCGTTGGAAGAAACCGACAAATGGGAACCCTATACTTCACCCCAGCACCTGCCACGGCGCCAGGCGCCAGATCTACGCCTTTCACCAATGCCCATCTGGACGCAACCCTAAAGGAAGAAGGAACGTCGTTCAACAGGAGACCGGGACTGAACCCACGAAAACTACAGGCAGGGAGGACATTCGAACCCTCACCAACAAACCCCTCCCTATTCTCCTCCTCCCTAATAGATGTAGATCTACCGTACTTAGACGATTCCCCAAATACCGAGACACCCCTCCAAAAGCCCATTGAAGTAAGGTCAAAATCGACCGACTTAAGCAAGAGCGAACCCAACATTCTACACCAATGGACTGAACCTCTGACGTACAGGCGGGATAACTACGCTCACTTTATTTCAGAGGATTGTGAACCAACGAATCCTATTGCGAAACTCCTCATCGCTACCGAGCGTCTTGATATTCAAGACCTATGGGAACGCAGGCCCAAGAAGGGGCAGGTCGTGGTTACTCCCCACGGTCGACATTACATCTACTCTGTCACAGTAAAAAGGCGACACGTAGACAATATCGACTGGAAGGATGTAACCATAGGGCTAACCCACCTTCGTACCGCTTTAGAACGGGACAACCAAACATCTTGTCGAATGGCCAATTCCGGAGACGCCCTAGGGTCGTTGCACCAGAACAAAATGGCGGAATTACTGACGACCGTTTTTCGGGATAGCAGTATCGCTATTACTCTTTGTCACGGAAAAGTAGAAGTGCCTCCCCCTGAATTAAGGCAAAAGATCATAACTGAATATCACGGCAGTTTAATCGGTGGTCACAAGGGTGTGACTAAGACATACCGCCGCATCAGAGAGAGATATTCCTGGCCTGGTTTACGAGATCAAATTAGTAATTTTATCCGCAGTTGTCGAAGCTGCTTAGAGCAAAAACTAGTTCGAGCTAGGACTCGGGAACCCATGCTCATAACCGACACCCCAGCTGAACCCTTCGAAAAAGTGTCCCTCGACACAGTGGGAAAACTGCCCACCACACCGAATGGGAACCGTCACATCCTGACAATGCAGGACAACTTCAGTAAATACTGCATAGCTGTCCCCATACCTGATCTCAAGACTACCACTATAGCCCATGTAGTGGCTACTTCCCTGTTCTCCCAGTATGGTGCCCCTCGAACTATCCTGACCGATAGGGGAGGAAGCTTTGTGAGCAAGCTTATGAAACACCTTGAGAGGTTGTTCCAGGTAAAACCACTTACCACCTCCGGCTACCGACCTCAAACCAACGGGGCCCTTGAAAGAAGTCACATAGTCCTGACAGATTATATCAAGCATTACGCTAACGATTATGATGATTGGGACCGATTGCTCCCTTTCGCCATGTTCGCTTATAATACGTCCGTGCACGAAGCGACTAATTTCACGCCCTACGAATTGGTTTTTGGTCGAGTGGCAAGGACTCCGAGCTCTTTCCCCCAAGGCGAAGAACTCGAGACCTACGGCTCCTATCTACGCGACCTGATAGTGAGGATATCAGAAATCCAAAAACTTGCGGCCGCAAATTTAATTAAGGCAAAAACGACTTCTAAGGAACAATATGACCGCAAGGCCCGGCCCTTGAACGGAAAGATAGGGGACCAAGCCTACGTCACCAAGGAAGTGAGGGACGGTAAATTCGATAGTAGGGCCACAGGCCCTTACACGATAGTCGGATTCACCGAGAATAACAACGTAATCCTCGAAACCGAAACCGGCGACCGATTCGCAAAACACAAAGATAAAATTAGGATCGTCCGCTGCTAAACTCGAAAGAACCCTAAGGAAGAATCTAAAGACAGAATATGCCCTTTCGAAAAAGTTTTTGTATTCTCTCCTATGACCAATTATCAAAGGCAAAAATCATTAAGGCGTTTGGCCGCATCTTGTAATCTCTCTAGTAATTGGGGCCCTATCCTGTCTTGGACTTCCTTCCTTTTCCAAAGAGAAAATCTAATTCGTGTTTCTTTTAGGTAAAAGATGATGAACCTATGGTCAATAATCCTCCTGGTCTCCTTTACCATCTTGGAAGGCTCCAACCCCGCTACTTATAGGAGCACTCCTTTAAGGGCCAGTACAGGAGTTTACTACGAGCATCTGGGACCAATGAAACGAGTCGCTGGAACGTGGAGGGTCACTGTGTTTCTGGACTTGCAGAAGATCCAGGGACCCCTAGATTCTTACCAACAGCGATTCCAACATTTATCCGATCTGTGTCTACCTGGATTCGGAATATTTTGTCTACAGACGATCACCGACTACGGTCTCGACGCCAAGTTCCTGATAGCCGAAGGCCTGAAGAAGGAAGTATCTAGGCATGCCTCAGAGATGAAGGAGCGCACCAATAAGGCAGCGCTTCTTAGCCTACCGATGGGAATGAGAAGCCGACGAGCACAACCACTACTGGGAATCCTAGGAGGCCTCATTGGACCCATAGCGGGCCTAATGACCTACAGTGACGGAGAAACCCTCGAAGCGGGGATTGCCGAACTGAACCAGGCTCAAACCAATTTGTCTCACCTGGTGGGTAAACAGACTCACATAGTGAGGGCTCAGTTAGAAGGAATTCACGAGCTTTCAAGAACCAATAAGGAGAGACTAATCCTGCATGAAAGACAACTAACCCAGGACAATCTTAGGTTAGAAAATCTTACGCAGGCAGTTGCGGAGCTCAAATATGCCCAGGCACTGACTCGCGTGCTCAAGACGGTAGACTCTAGCCTTGACGACTACATCCGTACCGCCCATCGCATCCTGGAAGTCATTCACACGTCCCGCCAAGGCAAGATGCATCTCTCACTCCTGACGTCCGAACAACTGGAGTCAGTCTACCGAGATATTCAGGATCATTATCCCAGGCTCGAATTCCCTACCCCAGGACCTCAAGTGGACCTCGAGGAACTAGCTAACATAGTTACCATCACAACTATGTATAAAAAGGAAATCCTAAGCATACTAGTGGACATTCCACTATTGGAATCATCTTACTACCTAGCATACCAATTACATCCAATACCTGTATTCCAGTCGGTATTAGGAAATGGTTCTGGAAGTGCATACGTCATACCCAAGTTTACCTACATTGCCGTTGGAGAATCCCAACGGACCTACATCCTGCTGGACAATCAACGCATAGAGTCCTGCAAGAAAACCCCCTACTACAGGGTCTGCAACGACAACTCACCCGTCAACGAAATTGCTACCCATCAAACATGTGAAAGCGAGCTGCTATTGAATCCTTCAACGAAAGCTCTCCGAAGATGCGACATCCGAGTGTCCTACAATAAGGAATCAGAATGGGTCCCTATTGACTCTTTGAGTGGCTGGCTCTACTCCCTAGCTGAGCCCTTGTCCACCGAGCTGCTGTGCCCCAATCAAACCAAGTCTCTAGTCACCTTAAAAGGAATTGGGCTAATACAGATCGCGCCTGGTTGCCATCTCAAGGCACATGATCAAACATTCTTCGGAACAGCCAGTGAAACCGGAACAACGGAGGTCATCTACGAGCCGCTTCTCCACCTCAATCTGGCTGACCTATCGCCAACTTTAAGGGAATATGGGAACTTAACCACGAAAGATGAAAAGAAGAAACAGCACATGTTGGAAGACTCCTTCAATGATGAAGCCTTCCTTGCCAACGAGGTATCTCTGGATGACTTGGAAAAACAAATTAATGACATGAATCTACAACACCGAGTTAAGGCCCAACATTTAAAGCTGATTCAAGGTTGTTACGTAGGACTAGCACTACTCGCCATAAGCCTGTGGTGCTACTGCTGCTACCCTCTTGCCAAATTGGGCATTACCAGAGTATGTCATGAGAAGGGCCCGAAGGACTCCAACTACGACCAGATCGATTCCGAAGTGAAGAGGCCCTCGAAAAACACTGACGAAGCCCGCATCGAGATCGAGCTACCTCTGACTAATCAAGAATCTTCAACAAGCACGAGCAGTTGTGCCTGTAAGGAAACGCCTGCAGTATCACCAAGGGCTGCGACGCAGCCCTCGGCGCACGTCAGTTCAACTACATCAAGGCCAACGATTCAGCTCCCCACGCAAACGCTACAACCATTCTGAAATTAAGCCACGTATACTGTCTGTATCTGTATGGGCATAATAAGTCATTTCCGTTTCCATGAGTATAGCTTTGAAATTTAAAGGAGGGAATCGGGCTCCCCTCACTCGCAAGTTACCCTAAATTTCGGGGACGAAATAATCAAATTCCGGTGTGGTTTGTTACGAGCGAATCTCCATTCTTTTTATTTTATAATCAGTGTGGCTCGAAATATTATTTCAAGCCACATTGATTCAAAACTCTATATGAGTATCAAGGGACTCTCTGCTCGCTCGTAACCTGAGAGCTTACTGTCAGCATGCTGACGCAGCATTCCAAGCTGCCGGGGACTAACAGCGAGCCAACTTGCGAATGAGGAGAGTAATGACCTGAGAGAATAATTTTAATCTAGGATTAAAATTATTCTCTGATGCTTTTTATTTTTACACAGGAATTTAAATTTTGTTTCCTCTTCCCCAAACCACTCAATAAAATGAGGGTGAATTGCGGAAGGGAATTGTGTGAATGTACGGAATGATTAGTGTGTACCTGGGCCTAGGTGAAAGAGAAAATGAAACACTGTACCTAGAATATAAGATCAAAAGATAATAAGAAATAGAATTAAGGGAAAGGAAAATTAATTCCAAGGCATCAGCCTCGAGGACCTAAATCAGAAACATGTAAGAGAACTTAA
>CAKNYM010047777.1:0-25418 GCA_932195095.1 Andricus curvator
GCATCGTGTACAAAGTATAACAGAATTTCATATTCATATTGTCTATGATTTTAGTATATATGTTTAAAATATTATGAGAAAAAAATCACAAAAAAAAAGATTTCAATACAGGTATTTGCTCGTGTTTTTTGAAGAGTACCTCTATAATGACGATTTGTCCTGTTATCTAGGAATTAAAGATGATAAAATTATGCGCAGAAAAAACGCCGTAAACGAAATACCCTATTTGACTGTAATTATATATTGCAACTTGCAACACTTCCACCTCTCTTACTATTGCTACAATTCTTACCAGCATCGCTATTACTGCTACTGTTCTGCCGTACGCTTTGCGTACAATATTTATCATAAATTTTAGTTCAAAATCATTCTAGGAATCAATTTGAAAGGCAATGTGAATGCAAATATTTTTCAAATAATATGGTTATGAAAATGTTATTTTGATTAATTAAAAAGAAGAGGTTATTCAAGAAATGCATCGAGACATTATTTAAGGATTATTGTGTTTCTTCCAAAACGAAAAAATGCGAAGAAGCAATATTGTGATTATAAATACTGCGGCTGTTATAATAATAAAGCTGTATCATAATTTGTAGCTCATAAGGATTAGAATTCTAGGGGAAAAGTGTAAGTAACAATGATAGTTACGTGAATCTTACGGCAGGACTCTACTACTATTAATATAACTGCTACTACACAAGTACTCCTTTTTATGTAACAATTTTATAATTTTCTGTATGAAAAAACCATAAGTATTCGATTATCTAGCTGCCGTTGCGCTCATGTGTTTCAAACTAAGCACTGCTGATTGTTCATTTGTGGGATTTTGAGTAGATGGCTCAATGAGATAATTTTTGTACTCTCGCTATCGATCGGTTGATTCAAACAATTTTTTACAACTTTCATTGATCGTTGGTTCTTCCTCAAATGCCTTGTACGTTAAAGTCTATTCTATAGTAAAAATGTGGATGTGTTAGATTTAAGAACGACCGAAATAATTAGTCTAAACAAGTTGTTTCTTAAACCAAATACACGAGAAATAATTGCGCGGAAGATTACAAGGAAAAAAAATGTAAAATCTGTTATCGGTGATTTGAATAAGACTATAAATAATTGTGAAAATCGTCTAGCGAAGTTTTTATCAAAAATAGAAGCTAAAAGCAATCTTATCGGATAAAACGTGCGATTTAGGTTTTGCGCTTTCGTGAATATTATTCATGGCAGCTAAACTATTTAAAAAATCGGAGTTGCTGGATGTTCAGAATAGAGTTGATTTTACTCTGCTGGAGATGAATTAACTACGGGCTTGTTGACCCTATAGTTGTCCAACAACTCCGTCTTTTTTAACAGTGTAGTCAGAGAATACTGGCAACTATTGCCATTTGCATAGGAGTAGAGTCAGAAGTTCCATGTGAAGCGAAAATATTGCCCTCGATTTTAAGTTTTTAGATCTGTACAGTTTTAATAATAATATATTCATGAACACTCCGGCCCTCCTTCATTTACTCTAAGCTTATTATACCGTCAAGTAGTATGAGCATAGCTGTTTTTTTATATGAGCCAAAAAGGCTCATAAGTTTTGTAAACCAATGTGTAAAATTGCTTTCACAACACTATTATGAAAATAGAATGTTTTCATGATTGTGGGCTGAATGTAAAATGGCGCATTTCAAACTATGTAAATGGAAACTTACGAAATGACTTTTCTTTGGCGTACCGTGACGTCACAAACACGAAAAAGGCCTATGTTCGTAAGCATTCTAACACTTCGTATTAAGTGAAACGGATATAGTTAATGAGGATGGAGATAGATTGATGTTTTTAACGGGAACTGTGGCGTGCTCGTCTCGCCACCTAATGATGGGGGAGTCTACAGCCCCAAGGTAGCGGTAGCTGCTCTAGTCAAAGTTCCACGGAGATTAAAATTTGATAAATAAAAAAATACTTTTTTTGTACAAATTATTAATGAAACTTTATAGTTTATTCATAACACAAAGTAAAAGTGCACGTTATTCAGTTTGAAACGAAAAAATTTAATGATTTTAGTTCTGGTCAGTTTTTCTTGCATAGTTCCTTATTTCACAAATATAACATTATTGTCTACTGAAAGGACGTTTCAAAGTACAAGTTCTCAAAAATTTTGTATTTCTTATATCGAAAACTATCAAATGCCACACAAAGGTACTGGTTATATGAATAAATAACCCTTACACCGGAAATATAACCTCAAATGTAGGATAAAATATTTGATAACTTTCGGTTTAATTGACTAATTACTCATATCATCAGTAAATACAATTTGTAATAGATTTATTTTTTATTTTTCTTGATTCCGAAGAATCTAATCTTAAAACCGTAATATAACCTCACACTAAGGATAAAATATTTGATCACTTTCGGTTTAATTGATTAACTACTCATATCACCAGCAAATAGAATTTGTAATAGATTTATTTTTCATCATTCCGAAGATTAGATTATCTTCCGCTTGTGATAAAATTTGCAAAATGTTTCGTATTCATTAAACAATTCACATTATTCCTTTCTTTTAATTAAAAATGTTTTATTTAAAAATTTTAATTCTTAGTAGTTTGGTAAGCTTAAATAGTTCTTTTATTTCAAATCAGAATTATTTTTTCAAATCGGGAGCTCCGCGCCCCCCCCCCCTTACTCCTCCCGGCGGGGGTTTCGCCCTGAACCCTTAAAGCTCCTTATGGCGCACCCTCAGGCAGAGCTTATTGGCTCTTCATGATCTGGTTGTTAAAAGTATCGTGCGTGTCTAGTAGGAGGCCCTTTTCGTGAATCGTGCACTGTTTTTAGACTCGTCCTAAAAACGTTATACCTGTCACGAAAAGACCGTCGCCTTCCACTTGATATGCAATATACTATTCTCAAAAGTACCAAAAAACATCGAAATTCGACAAAACAAAATTAGCTCTGGGCGACGTCATTGAGCTAATTCGGTTGGGATATATTACCAAAAAAAAGTTGAAATTTCAATATTTTCATAAATTATTAATATCTCCCGAAACATTAATAATAATAGATTATGCGTACAGGGGCGAAAACGTGGAAATGTGAACGAGCGTGCAGCCAAATCACGCGAGTTTGCATTCCCACGTTTCGCTCCGTGGCGCGTATACTACTTTTCTTGAGGAGATTGTATAAATTGGCGGCTTGAGTAACGAGTAACACAAAGACCCGACTAGACCCGAAAAACAACAGTGAACACGTAACCTCACTTTTCATCTGGCAAACACGGCCGATGAAGGATGGCAGTACTGTCTCACGCTTGCCAACCTCTTTATTGTATAGTTTCAGCCAATCACCGATACGAAAATAAATTCACCCGGCAGTCATTCATTCAATTACGGAGACGAAAATAACACTATTTTATAGTAATTTTGTATATTTAGTTCTGCTATATTTTTCTAATGCCTTTTGGCCTGCTAGGCTTGAAAATCGCATTGAAAAAATGTTGCATGGATTGGTTTTCGAAATATGAATTTTGAAAAACAAAAATTTCGATGATATAACCACATCCATATAACCATATCTCATGTTAGAACCGACCAGTCTGTTTGCAAAAGATATCAAGGTATAGATCATCGAATCTGCAACGAATATCAGTGCCATTTTCCTTGATCAATTTCGTAGTTAAGGTGCAGTGAACCCAAATATTAAAAAAGTCATTGCTTTAGACAAAAATAAACATACCAAATTTCGAAAACGAATCCATAAATAGTATATTGCGTATCAAGTGGGAGGTGAGAGTCTTCTCGTGATGAGTCCAAAAACAGTGTACGAGTCACGGAAAGGGCCTCCTACGAGACACGCACGATACTTTTTGCAACAAGATCATGAAAAGGCAGTAAGTTCCGTCGAAGAAAAACGTTTCATGCTGTATGAAACGTTTCATTAGGCCAACGTTTCGGAAACCTTCGCAGGGCCTAAAATGTTTAAAGTTTCGAAATACACATCTTTTTCACGTCGAATCGTCATATCGATGAGGTTATAAGCCGTTGCTCTAACGCAAGCGCATTGGGAAGGTTGCAAGCCGCTGTGTAGCGCCAGCTGCTCTAGTCAAAGTTCCGCGAAAATTCGAATGGGATAAATGAAAAATTGCTCTTTTTAATACAAATGAATAATAAAAGTTTCTAGGTTATTCGCAAAACAAGTTAAAAGTTTGAGTTATTCAGTTTGAAAAGAAAAAAGTTAACATTTTTGTATAATGAAAACATTTCCAAGATTTTCAAGTTTAGCAGGCCAAAATGCATTGGAAAAATATAGCGTTACTAAATGCACTAACATTTTCTTTTTATTTGTAGACTAGTGTAACTTTACACAAGGGTAAATTTATTTTCGTCTCGGTGATTGGATAATGCAAAATATTACACCACAGTGTGATGCAAAAGGCTATTTTCGCGATGTTGGGTGAGGTTACGAAAGCCGCTGTTCTCCAAGTTTGTGTCAAGAAAACATTTGTAAAGGTTCTTGAGCTGTTATAAAAGACTGATTTCCATGGATATTTTCAACCTATGACGAAAATTGAGAATGTTTTCCCGCAATTTTTGTCTGAGGCGGAACTTGGAATAAGAAAATAGTGAAAATTCAAACAGTGCTTGCACACACTCACAAAATTTGTGTCTAAAATTAAAAAAATTAATAATCTTATACAGTTTGTGAAATTTTCCTAAAATATACTCCTTATTTATTCAAAAGAATTTTATCTAAATAATTATATATTTTTGAATTTTCATCATTTTCTTATACTAAGTTCCACCTCAAACAAAAACTAGGAAAGTTTTTTCATAATTTTCGTCATTAGTTTAAAAAAATTCTATGAAAATTTATCTTTAAAATCTTGGCAAGAGCGTTGAAAAGTGTTAAATATTCCAGGAGATAAACTACCGGTCAAAATTGTGCGTCCAATTGAGAAAACCGCATTAAAAACAGTTTTTTCCTGGAAAGTGACAACTCCACAAAAAATGAAGTTCGAAAGATTTTTTAAAAACTTTCGAAATCATATTCAACTTCGCGTCGATTGAGCTATACTTAAAGTATTTTCGATAAAAGGGGGTCGAGATAGCATTGAGAAAGACCGACCTATTTTTCTTTTCGACAAACTTTTTATTCTCAAATTCCATTTTCTGCATGCTTTAAGGAAGTAAATGGATCAAATTGAAAATTTGCTAAATTAAAGTCTAAAATCTGTTCTTTAAAATAAGATCAAGAAAATGATAAAATATTTACTGCTTCTCGAATTATCATAAAAAATGTGGAAGCGTGCCCAAGATGAAAATCGGTCCGTCGAGTGGTGACCGGAGTCTTTTGCCTCTTATTTCCCATGCGTTAACAACAGATAGAAGCTGGACTGCCTCTCGACGGACCGATTTTCATCTTGGTCACGCTTTCATATTTTTTGTGACACTTCGAGAAGCAGTAAATTCATGTTTTAGTCTCATTTAAAGAGACGATTTTACGCTTTAATTTAGCAAAGTTTCAGCTTGATACATTTACTTCCTTAAAGCGTGCAGAGAATGGAAATTAAGAATCGAAAATTGGTCAAAAACAGAAATTTTTCTCTTTCTTGCATGCTATCTTGGTCCCTATTTATCGCAAATACTTCAAGTAGGGCTTAATCGACGCGAAATTAGATAAGCTTCTTAATGGTTTAAGAAAATCTTTCTTAATTTTTCGCAGAGTTAGTCACTTTATAAGACAAGCCTGTTTTTAATCCGTTTTTCGTAAGAGGTCGCACAATTTTGACCGGTAGTGTATTAGTAATTTAGAAAAACATTGAAATATCCACATTTTTTGTAATAGCTTCTTACAGAATTAGTTCAATGGCTTATCTTAGGGCTTATTTTTTGTGGAATTTCGATGTGTTTTCTGGTGTTTTGGAGAGAAAAATGTATACTTTGTTATATGAAATAAATGAGCATTTTAGCTAATATCGAAAAACAGCTGTCCTCATACCACTCGATAGTACGGTAGTTGTAATTGTAGCAAGCTAATAAAAGCTCGTCTTAGCATTGAATGCTCAACGATAATGTGATGAATAAGAAATAATTTTTGGATATTTGTAAAAAAATCTTCCCATCTGTAGCGTAAGGTAGAAAGTTTTTGCGATGCGTATGCTTCTAGTGCCACTTTAATTTGCTGTATGGCGAAATATTAAGGATCCTTGTTATAACTCTTCGCATGCGAAGGCAGTGTGATTAGGTTATTCGGTTTTATGCGCTAAGAAATTCTCAAGTAGTGAAAGAATTATGTGTATAGAAACAGATTATTATTGAGAAACGTTCACTGAAAATAAATGTGCTAATATCAAATAACGTTTACAACGAAATTGTCGGGATTTTCTCAAGTTTTTCTTTCTTTTTTAAATAATTAGTAACATATAATAATGATTATATATTTTTTTGAAGTTAAAACAGTTTGTAAAGTCTTTAATGTCACCTTAAAAGGGATAATTGTATTTATATGCGAGTCAGAATGCTGCATTTATTTAATTTGTTTTATATTTTTTGATCGACTTTCTGTTCATTTGATTTGGTCAAGTCAATTTCTAATTAATCACAAAAGGCTTAAAAAAAAGTATGAACGCAGGACAAGCTTTGTTAACTTGATTAAACTTACTTTTTACTGCGACCCAATAATAAATTATAATATTGCAAGTGATATTAACCAGTGAAGAAAATTGTTAATGCACGGTTAGTCATCTGGGATCTGAACACACACTCAAATAAATTATGATAAAGAATAATACTAGGATTGTCAAATTGCTTCAGTAAAATAAAGTTTCGAAATTAAAAATACATTGATTATCATCCTGTGACTAACTAAGTATTGACGTTTCGGATTTGCACATTGAAATTTCGATGTGTACACACACCATGCTCTTTCATTGGAAAACTTGGTTGTATATTTATGGTAATAATGGTTGTGATTTCGTTATCATCGCTTAAAGCGACAAGCGTATGAATGGTAAAAAATGTATAACATACAAACAAATTCTGGTGGTTTAGGAGTATTTTCATTCTCAGAATACTGTTTCTATGTTTAAAAGTGGGCTGCCTTCAAAGATTTAAAATCGAATATTAAAGGACGCGGAAAGACACTAAAGAGGTATATAAATCGGCGTTAAAAATATTGCATGCTATCTAACTTCATGGACTTAACTTTCTAATAATATTTTCACGGGTTCCCATTCCCTACTCTACCGCGGTAGAGCCTCAATAGAAAAAATTGATATTAAAAAAAATGCTTTGTTCTTCTCACTCTTTCGGCTCTTATATTTTATATCGTTTCGTAGTACGAGTTTATATTGTGTGACATTGACAAGTGCGCAAAGTTATGGACGAGTGCTGCAAACTTTACAAGGAAGATCTGCCTATTTTCTGAACTTGTTACGCACGATATTTTTTTATAACAAGTGAAGGGAATTTCGGATTTGATAAACACCAAAAAGCAAAACCAACTTTCCGGAAATACTTACGCAAATTTTCTATAATTTATTGTAATTCATGGCAACCTATTGTTTTGGGTTCGTCCACTCCCAATCAGTCACTAACTTGTGCGGAAAAGTGATTCTGGAATAGTACATTGTACATTATGTAGTATAAATTGTACCTGTGCGATGTACTCGTCGAATCGCTTGTGTGGCCTGTATGACCTGCCTCCCACACGCTGCACATTATATTTTCTTCCTTTACCGCAGACGAAAATGTGGCTTTGTAGCGAATTGAAATACAACGAAGTTATAGATTTCTCAATCGATTGAGGGATTATTAACTTCAATCTGGAGGTTATGTTTGACTTTGTCGACGCGGTACCAGGGTTGGTGACGTATAATACTCCACGTATTATACGTGGTTTTCTACGCGTATATTACCACGTATATTACCTCTTCAGTTTTCTACGTGATTTGACGTATATTACGTCCGAATGGAAACTTTCAGTGCGCATGCGTCCATATCGAAAAATACTTCTCATAACCTATTTTTCTTGTGGGTCGTGGACGCCATGTTCACTCGTGAATCTCGCGCCAAATGCCAATGTTTAAAAATTCCTTGCATTTGAATAAATGTTTGAGCAGTTTGAGGTTATAATTAGGGAGACCTTGCTGAATGACATATATATTATTCAATATGATCCATAATAATTATTTTTGAAAGAATCAACAATTATTCACATAGCTGTGGCTTTCTAATCATTTTAGGCTAGTATTTTTTAACATCTTACCACAGAAGACACTTTATGAAAGTTTTCTGTCCTTCCTTCTTCCGCTCAAAAAACAAATCCTTCCATGGGATTGCATTATGATTTTGGGTATTTTTGTCCAGCCCAGGCATAATTATTATTTGCAATTACTATAACGCATTCAACAGAATTATTATTAATTATTATATTTCAAAAGGGAGGTTATGTACATGTCAACACTGATTTTACAAGTCGGCCATCTTGAAAACGTAACTTACAAGAGTTTTCTACTGTTTTCGACGTATATTACGTCAAAAACGTTTTATACGTAGAAAATACTCTAGTTACGCTTGCTTCTCCCATTACTGGTGATAATCAAATTTCCACCACAGACGCGTCATCCATTGAGCAATCCATAATTTCGTGGTCTCTCAACGAGCAGATAATAAGAGGAAAAGCGGATCTATGTAATTAGTCATCATGTAACGCTTTTTGCAGTCGACGCATTAGCCGAGGGTAGCCGATTTCATTGGGACTAAATGAGGTTCCATGATGACATTTCTAGTCAATGAAGTGTCTACAAATTTTTTCATTGCAGAAATGGTAAAAAGTTAACACAAATATTACTCAAGTTTCAAATCGTAGCGGATGCTTGGCAACGTCGCAACTATGCAAACTGAAAGCAGTTTACACTCATTGAGCTCGTCAATGCGATGTTGCCGAGCAGGCCTGTAGAGAGGAAAACCGGGGGTGGAATGATGGGCCCCTATATATAATATTGCAAATTTAGAATTCAGGCTGATTCTGGATGATTTTATGATTTCATAGTATTATTTTTTGTAAAAATAATCACAATCGCGATCAATATAATTAATAAATAATTTTATTAAAAAAAATATATATATTTTCTAACAGTTCCGGAAAGTCTGGGCCCCCTCGTATTAAACGTATGTATTCAGAAAGATTCTATATTTTATGTTTTCTGGAAAAATACATGTATATATATTTTAACCACTAAAAGTCATTATGTGCCGCAAGTCTGACATGTTGCCATAAGACTCCATGTAAAATCTAGCAACATTATGAACAAATATTTCGAAAAATAGTGCGGTAAAAATAGCTGTAACTTTGCAAGGTTAGTTTTAGTATAATTGCTTTAAATGTTACTTAATTTGACATAAAATGATGCGAGATTGAACGAATTCGTTTTGAAACTCTTTGATACTTTGCAAAATTCCCTGCACCCCGGAAGGGGTTTCGCTGCGGCAAGATTTAAGCGTAGTATATAATTAGTAAAAAAAAATATCTACTATAATGCGAGAGTGGAAAAGTGTGGAAATGAGGGGAAGTAGGAGGAGACTGCCAATGCTGTCACATGGAAGCCATGGAAGTAAACTTACTATCACTAAGCTTATTTCTCAATGATTTTTGGAGGCAACAGCGACAGTGTAACTGCACGTTGCAAAGTTCCTTTTTAAATCGTAATCCTTAGTTTTAGAAGTTTAGTGGATATATGAGCGAATCTACAGTTCTTTAAATTTTGGTTGCACCCCGCTTCATCATTTTTTTTATTTCTAATAATTGTTTTAATATTTTGACTGAAATTGTTCCATTTGAAATGTTCTAAATAAAGAAATTTAGAAGGCTTCTGCTTTGGAATTGAATAATTTTAAATATTTTTCATTTGGAGATTCTTTTCTTTTCTATAGGGTTCGGATTTTAATTAATTTCATTTTAAAGGCTGTTTAAAAATGGTAAAATTTTGCATTATTAATTTCAAGGTACTATGTAATGATTGATGATGATGATGAATATATTACGGATCAATAATTCTAAATTTTGAAATGTTTCAAATTAAAAATGAAATATTTCAAAATTTAGAATTATTGATCAATATTAGATTCGTCAATTTAGAAAACTCTTTTTTGAATGCTTTAAATTATAAATTTTCCAACTTTGAAGATATGAAATAAATTTGACATCAAAACACATGTCGAAACATACCATCGCCAATATACATGGCGATGGTATGTTTTGACAAGTGTTGGCCCACCATTTATATATTATATTAAAAATAAAAACTACCTTCCCATGCGTGAAAGTGAAAACGAAATTTTTCGAAGAAAAAAAAATTTACAAATGTTTAATAACAACTAAACATTTTTACTTATGATCTGCATATGTAAAATGTCAATTTTTAAAACTAGACACATCTACGTTGTTTTCGTCTATTATTATTATTATTATTATACCATTAAGCCATTTCCCTTTCGGGGTAGGCGTGACTTGCTCGGTTGGCGAATAGTATTGTATAGGTTGAATAGGTATATAGGTGTAAGGTTGTAAGGTATGTAGACATGTAGGTATATAGGTATAAGGTAGATAGGTATATGGATGTTAGGTATAAATATTTCAGATTGATCTGGAATTCTCGTGTTATTTATTTAAATGACACGTTTATTCCGCAACACTGCTCCGACCCAGGTTGCTGATCAATCTCTCTAGCGATCACCCCAAGTGAAGAGCCTCACAAAATTGTTATGTATGGTTCTCCACTTGGGCCCATTAGTATCCAAGGTCTTTGTTTCAGGCGCCATTCATTCTACTGTCACTCTGTTTACAAACTATTTGTCGCCACACTTTTCTGTCCTGGCATACTACTCTAGCTTCCTTCACGTCCATGCATTTTTTCATGCAAGCTCTTGTGTTTCTATGGCTTCTTATGTCTCTACGGATCAATGTCTCATTTACAGATTCTAACCATTCTTTCGGCGGTCTACCTCTGGGCATTCTACCATTTACTTTACCTTTATACACTTGTTTGGTCAGTCGTTCACCTTTCATTCTTTCAAGATGTCCGAACCATCTTAACTGATTTCTTTCACATATGTCAACTAGTGTCTCTCCTGTACCACATTCTTTGAGGATAGTCTCGTTTCGGACTTTGTCCATCAGTGTTTTCCCGCATATTATGCGCAGAGGTTTCATGCCGATCGCGTTAATTTTACTCCTGTCCTTTTCTTGACAGGTCCATGTCTCGCTACCGTATAGTACAGTCGGTACGAATATAGAATTATGTATGGCCATTTTAGCTTTTTTTGATATGTTTTTATTTGTGAGGATGGATCCTACTCTACCGATAACCTGTCTACCCTTATTTATGCGCCTATCCAACTCCCCATCTATTTTTCCATCGCTAGTGAATAGACTACCTAGATACACGTACTGGTCAACTTGTTCTAATCTCTCATCATTTATGATAATGTTGCATATTGTTTTCTCACTTTTTCCCTCAAACACCATGATTTTTGTTTTATTTACGTTAATTTTGAGTCCCATGTCCTTCATGCTTGTATTAAGTTTATTCAACATTCTTTGCAAATCCTCGACTGATTCTGCCATAACAATCTTGTCATCTGCGAAAGCTAACCCACGTACCTTGACTGTTTGGAGATCTACACCTTCTTCGTCGAAGAGTGCAGTTCTTAGACACTTATCCATGAATATGATAAATAGCCACGAGGACATAATGCATCCTTGTTTCACGCCTTGCATAATATCGAACCAGTCACTCAGTTTCCCGTTTACCCTTACGCTCGCTTTACTACCTGTATATATTGTTTTTATTGCTTGCAGGAGCCCTCCATTTACTCCGTACTCTTTAAGAACTTCCCAAAGTTTACTTCTATTTACCGTGTCAAATGCTTTTTCTAGGTCAATAAATGCACAGAAAACTTTCTTTCCTACTCTCAAGCTTTTTTCTGTGATCTGTCTTAGGCTAAATATCTGATCTGTACATGATCTTCCTGGCATAAATCCACTTTGGACTTCCCATATCTTTTCTTCTGTAATTTCCATTACCCTACGAATAAGTATTTTTGAGTATATTTTACTTACGGTACTTAGTAGACTGATACCTCTGTAATTGCTGCAGTTGCTTTTGTCTCCCTTTCTTTTGTATATTGGTACGATAATCGCTTTTCTCCAATCGTCCGGGACTTCTCCTGTCTCGATACATAAATTTATCAATTCGCACAACCTGTGAGGTATGTACTCGCCACCGTATTTAAGCATTTCAGCGCTGATACTATCTACACCAGCAGCCTTACCGTTTTTCAAGTTCTTTATTATGTTTTTGACCTCAGTGACACATACTTTTTCAATTGGGTTTTCTAATGCATTATGTTCTATGTCGCAGTTTTGTTGTCCTATATCTTTACCTCCTAATAGTTCTTTAAAAGAGTCTTTTAAAGCTTCTACTATCCCGTCTATATCATATAGCATTTCACCTTTGCTGTTTCTCATGCTCGCAAACTCTGTATTTTTACTTTCCTTCAACTGTTTATATAATAGTTTCATCATTCCTTCAAAGCTGTTTTGTATTTTCCTCTCTTCTTCTGTTCTCATTTTCTCTTTACTCTCTTTGACTAGTCGTTTAACTTTTCTCTTTTTGTGTCTGTAATCATTTTTAAGTCTATTTCTCTCCTCATCGCTAAGACCTGTAATTTGCAACGTTCTTTCGTGCGCTTCTCTCTTTTCTTTTTGGGCTGACTCAATTTCATCATTCCACCATGCATCACCAGATTTTCTTCCAACAACCGCCGTACCACATACTTCGGTCGCAGTGATTTGGAAAAATACACTACCCTGATGAGGCCTTACGTTTAGTGGGCGAAACGTCGTTTTCACAACAAGAAAATAAAATGACCAATAAACCGAAAAACCTAACATCATTTATTACATCATTTTTCCTGCAATTTTAGTGGCCACCTCGTAGTTTACTGCAAAATAAAGTTATCTATTGTGCTCTTCTTTTGTGCTCTTCAGTTACAGATTTTGAGCTGGCAAAAAATATTGCTCTCATTTTAATGTTTGACATAACTTTGTAATAAATTGTCATAATACCATTTTTTTTAACAGATAAAAAAACTAATATTATTTCGCCAGGAGTTTTTGTTTTTATTTCAAGTCGCAAAAATGAGATTAAAATTCGGTCAAAGCACCTTCGCTGGCTGTCTTGGATGTCTACATTTTTGGTAAATAATTTAAGGGCATGTGACAGACATAAATACCTACATTACCGACCTCACTTTTTTAATTTTCTGAATTTTTTTTTGAATCTAAGAACTTTTTTTTGTAAATAAAATATCGGACTGAAACTTTGGAAAATGTATGAGAAGATAATAAACTACGTTTGCGTACGTTATTCGAGGAAGAATTTCGCAAAAAATTATTTCCGAAGAAATTAAAACTGGGTGCATTTTTTGAACCTAAGAACTTTTTTTATAAGTGAAATATCGGCTTCAAATTTTGAGAAATGCAAGAGCCGACAGTAAAGTACGTGTATGTACATCATTTGAGTATAAAAGATGCAAAAAGAAAAATTCCAACTAAATGTCAACTCCGGTTGCCAGTTCGGTCGGTATTCGTGATGGACATGAAAATGCGAAGTCTGGCGGCCACTAAACGAGGCTCTATCAGCTGGCTCGTCTACATCCGAAATGTGGGGTCCACGCTGTCAAAGATAGATGATGCGGTTTTCTTACAATAATATTGTTTTAAAGTTGTGTCCAGCATAACAGTTGAGTGAATTCACGGTGTGCCTTGACTGACTTCAACCCAAAAGGGCTTGCATATGCCGGTTTTTTTCTGAATATACTTTTGGGATGCCCCACGATCATTTTGAGCAGAAAAAGAAAAAAATCGCTTGGGCCCTTTTTGAGAAAACTCTTTTCTTGATTTTTTTGAAGAGGTTAATCAACATATTTTAATGAAAATAAGTTGAACGTGGAATTTCATTGGCTCTAACCATTCAGTTTGGCATCCAAAAAAGGGCTACAGGTGCTGAACATCTTACGAGAACTGAAACCCTTCAATATTTTGGAAAAATTGTGAAAAAATCTGTTTTTTGAAAATTACCTTATTCCAGTTCATCCTATGTCCCAAACACCTTAGCAAGAATTAAAGTGCGTGAAATTTTCTGCAAAATCAAAAAAAAAAATCGAATGTTCTATCTTTAAAAGTTTGGGAGTTATGGTCCTAAGAAGTTGATTTTAAGCGAATAATTTGAATGAAAAAAAAAATATATATAGTTTTGGGGAAGTAACTTATCCCCTATGCATATCTGGAAAAAATGGCCAAATAATTAATTAAAGACGACTTAATTTTGAGTAGATCTAAAAAAAACCATTGTTCTAGCTCTAATAGAACCAAAATGATGGCCTTTTGAATATGCCCCTTTTTTGTGAAATTTTGTTTAACATCAATTTTATAAATATAAAATTTCTCGTTTTTCAAAAGAACTCATTTCCTCAGCGTTTTAGGTAAAAGCTGCCAGTAAGTTATTCAAAAAAGACTTAATTTTGAGTAGATATAAAAAAAACAATGCTCCCCGAGTAAAAATTCTTCGACTTGGTTTCGACTTGAATTGCCCCCAATCAAGACATGCTGAAGTCGAAAAGTTCGACTCCAGCATGTCTCCTTATTGAGACGGAGCCAGACTTCAATTTATGTCTTGGAGACAAGTTTCTATGTCTTGAAGACATATATTTATACAGTGGGACCTCGTTCGTGTCGCACTCGTTCGTGTCGCTGTCGGCTTCGTGTCGTGGTCACGTGACCCCTCAAAAACTCGCTTGTGACGCGGAAATTACGTCAAAAAGTTGCGCGCGCACCAAAATCCAGTGCTGTTCCTAATGGTGTCTAGTCATGTCAAGTACATATCAGTGATATGTAGTTTATAAGTTAGATTTATTATTATTTATATATATACTGATGATATATTTTCTAATTTGGTGATAACAGACTCCATACGGTAAGTTTTTTATATAATTACAAGGTATCTGTAGTGTATAGTTTCGATTGATAGTGAAAAGTAAACAATATCTTCAACGATCATTTTTAACGTAAACGGAAAATTTGTTTGTCAGCAGAATAGTATTAATAAATTCGGTTTAATAAAGTATATATTCTCAGTTATGTATTCTGATTATGTACTTTCGTTTAAGTATGTAAATCGAACTGATAACCTCGCGAAGCCCTTATAAAGTGAGGTTATGTTTCACGTCATGTCGAGCAGGTTTAACCTTTCTTTTTTTTGAAATTTTTCCTATTTTTATAACATAATGTGTATAACCTAATTTTATATAAAGAATTTTAAAGGTTTAAATATTCGTATTATATATTTGTTTATTGTAATATTGATTCTAAAATACATAAATTTCTGTCGACTTTTAATGTACGTAGATCATATTTTGACCTCTAAATTTTTAATAAATTATTTAATGCTTGAGAAATATTCTAATTTAAAAAAAAATGATTTCGCTGAAATATTTCTTCTAAAGACCAAATCCATTTCAAATCAGGAATGTTCTACGCTTAAAGTCGCAGAATCTCTCGGGAACGAAATGTGTTATTTTTTAGACGAAATTAGGCAATAAGTCTATTTCTGATTTCGGAAAAAAAATTCTACGAAGTTATGCTTACTTGAATTTTGTGCTTTTTCCAAAAAAAAGAACTTTTGATCTAATTGAGATATACAGTGTTTTTTGTTGATCCTGATAGCATGTATTGTCTTCTTTCCAAATCCACCGAAAAATTAAAAAAAAGGCTTAAAATTAACAAAGTGACAGTGGTTACTCCTAAAATATTAAAAGTCTATTCTCTCAAAAATGGTTTAGCTCGCATTAAGCTGAAAAATATTTTTTTTACATAAGCAGAAACGGTATAAAAAAAATGGGGCAAAAATAAAAAAGGTGGGGTTTTTCCGAAACTATTTATTAGTTTTCTCTTCAAATTTTTAAGAACATGAAAAAATTATTTCCTGGAAAACCCCACCTTTTTTCTTTCCATTTTTTTTTCAAAAGTTTCTGCTAATAGAAGAAAAGCATGCTATCCGCTTTATGCGAGTTAAACCATTTTTGAGGGCAGGAAAATTTTTTTTTCTAAAAATATAATTTTGCAATTGTTCTCATAAGCAATACAAGATATCGCAAAAAAGCAAGAGGTTTTTTGTAAAACAAAGCACAAAATTTTAATAAGAATAACTTCATAGAACGTTTTTTTTCTCGCAAAAAAAAAAATACGTATTGCCTAACTGCCTCTATAAAACAACATATTTTGACCCCGACAGATCCTGCGACTCCAATTGTGAAATTTATTTGGTCTTAATGTTTTTTAATCTAAAATTTAATTGAGTGGAAAGTTATTTTAAAATTTTTTTGAAGGATGTTTGCAAATTTTACCTTTTTTTGGAATTGATTTCAGTGTCAATAATGGAGCTCCAAAAGGTTCATAAAAAAGTGGTTGTATTAGATTTGCAAAAGAGACTGGAAATAATTGAAAAGTTGAAAAATAAAGAATCGAAAAAGAAAATTGCTGACGACTACAAGGTTTCAGTAAAAACCATTGAACGGATTATTAAAGACCAAGAGAATATAACCAAAGTCAGTGCAGAAGCACGCGAATTTGCCAAAAACCTTCTGAAAAGAAAACGTTTCAAATGTTCATTTGAAATTCAACTTGATAAATGCCTTTACAAATGGTTTCTTCAAAGAAGAAGTCTTAAAGAGCCTGTTTCAGGTCCTATCATTAAAGAAAAGGCTGTCATTCTTAGTGAGAAAATTCCCCATTTAGGTGAGTTCAAGGCCAGTAATGGATGGCTCCACAACTTTAAACAACGCCATGGTATTCACGTGCTATCCATACAAGGCGAAAAACTATCGTCGGACTTCCAAGCCAGTGAGGATTTTGTGACTATGGCTGCTGGTCTTTTACTGCAAGGTTATACGTTAGATGACATATTTAATGCCGACGAATTTGGTGTGTTTTGGAAGTCACTACCCAGTAGAACTTTAGCTACTCAAGAAGAAAAATTTGCTCCAGGTATGAAGTCACCGAAAGATCGAATAACTGCAATGGCTTGTGCTAATGCTAGTGGCACGATTAAAATCCCGTTATTAGTAATTGGGAAATCTAAGAAGCCCAGATGCTTTAAGCACGTCAAAATGCTGCCGGTGGAATATAATGCTCAGAAAAGTGGGTGGATGAACAGAGAAATCTTCACAGATTGGTTCATCAAGCTATTTATACCCACCATTCGCAAGCATACTAACAGAAAAATTCTACTTCTGCTGGATAATGCACCCGTGCATCCCTCAAAAGATTTTCTAAATTCCATCGATCCAACAGTCCAGGTGAGTACTATTTTAGTATGAATTTTAACATTATTTTACATTTAGGATATAGTATTATTATGCTTACATTTACAAACACAATTGAAAATTTCTTTTAGGTGGAATACCTGCCTCCAAACGTTACAGCCCTCATACAGCCCATGGACCAGGGCGTCATAGAGAAAACAAAAAGGCTGTATAGAAAAAATCTTTTAAGAGAACTTCTCATTGAAAAAGAAGAAGAGGGAGTTGCTCAGTTTATCAAAAAGTTCAACTTGAAGGACTGTTGCTACAAACTGGCAAATGCATGGGACAATTTGACACAAGAAAATTTGAAAAGAGCATGGAAAAAAATTTTTCCGAGATCTGATATTGAATTTCAGCCTCGGACATCCGAGCAATCACGTCCACAAGTTGAAGAGGTTTTTGAAATCGCACAAAAAGTTCCAGGATTTTCAAACTGCACAGTAAAATTTGTGACTTCATGGTTAGAGGAAGATGACAAAGAAACAGGATGGCAGATCCTTACTGATGATGAGATTGCTCAGAGGTTAACATCATTTTAGCAAAATTTAACGGAAAAAATATTCAAGTTATTGAACTTTGCTGTCTTGATCATGAATTTTTATTCATAATATATTTCAAAGAAAAATCCACTGAAGTTCGATTGGAAGATGGACTATAATGGATTTTTTTTTTAAATATACGAGAATAAAAAGTTACTACCCGTAGCCACTAAAAAAATTTCAGAAAGTTCATGATGAATATTTTTTACTAATCAACTTAAGATATAAGACCTTTGATCTAAAGAAAAAAGCCTACATCCTGAAATTATAAAAGGATATTGTAATTGTAAATCTGCATAAGTGATGTTAGTAACCTTACTTATGTTAACCCAAAATGTTAAAAATATTTTTTCTTGCCAAAAATACTCAAAAACCAAAACCTTTCATTCCATGAGAGAACATTAGGTACAAATATTATTTAATTCCAGCAATTTTTTAAAAAGGTATTCCTTACTAAAACAGTGAAATATTTTTCCAGAAATTAATTAAATGAAACTACTTTTAATCAATTTTCTCCTCCATAAATAGGTGAAAAGTGGAAGGAAACATTTCAAATCCTTTCAGTTACTTTTTTCTTTTATAAAAAATATTTTTCACTTTTTGAAGTTAAAGAGGTTAAATTAGTGACACTTCCTCTATTTAAAACAATTCTCGTGAGTATCGGGAGAATTTACCTAATGATTGTTCTTACATGTATTTAAATATTTTTTCTTAACAGTGTGCTGAACGGCCATTATGATTCTGAAGACTCTAATGCAAGCTGGGAAACAGATGGAATTGAAGAATCTGACGAACTAAATGATAGTGGATCTAACTCAATTTCAACTGTGGATGCAAGCCGAAAAGCCGTGGAAGCCATTGTGTATTTTAAATCATGGTTTGAGGTACACTGGAAATGCGAATCGAAACATTTAATAGCTTTACAAGAGATGCAAGAAATTGCCAAAGAAATCTTGTGGACAAAAGAAACTAATTTTACATGTTAATTGATAAAAGTAATTTATATTGCGTGAACAGACTTTTACTTTAAACAACAAACGTAAAAAAATGGTTAATTTATTCTTATGATCGAAAAAGTTTATAAATATGAGATTACATATAAAGTGTTAGTTCTTATGTAACTTGAAAAGACTGTTTTTCGTACTCTGCAAGTACATATGTATTTTAATATGTAAGACATCACTCACAAAAAATGTTCTCTAATAAAAACATTTTTCTTATGCACGTATTATGCAGCATTTTACTGCTTTACATGCTCTTATTTTTCATTCAAAAGTGAAATATTCCTGTATTTCATCATGAATATTTAAAAATTTAAAATAAGTTTTAACTACATTTTTTTAAGTTGATTAATTTTCATTAACAATACTTTCGTAGGCAGACTTTCGAACAAGATAACAGGTATATTTAATTGTATCACCGAAAAAGCGGACCCCCTGTTATAGATCATGCTACCTCAGTACGCCCCTGAAACGACCGGAAGGGACATTTGCGACACGAACGAGGTTCCCGGTCCCAAGTCTGCGACACGAACGAGGTCCCACTGTATCTTGAGTCGAATTTTTATGACTTCAAGTCGAGCGGTTTATAACTTCGAGTATATACCTGCCCTGAAAAAAGGGTAATTCTGACTTTCATAAAAGCTAATCTTTGTTGATAATTAAACAATTTTGTATATTTTTACACAATATATATATTGAATCAATTAATTTATAGATTTTCATTTGTATTATACTTGTTTGACGACGATACCGAAAATGTTGTTTGTTTTTACGTATTTCTAACGGCTTAGGAGATCCTTATAGAAAATTACAATTCTAATTTTTGTGATGAAAATTTTTCAGGGTTATACTCGTTTAGACCCACAGATTCTGAATTTTTAAATTAAAAATAACTAATTTAATATTTACAAATTTTTCATTCATCAATTTTAATCCTTCGCATCTGATAACAGTCTCATTCGAGGTCTCATTTCTGAGTCGAAAAGGTTCATCTTGAGACAAGTTACCCCGACTTGAAATCACCATGCTGAAACCATAAAAGTAAGACATTGTCTTATGTCTCGTCTCAGTTTTGAGACGCAGCCAGACATCGATGTCTTGGAGACGAACTCAAGACATGGCCAAGTCGAACTCAAGTCGAAGCATTTTTACCTAGCTGTAATAGAACCAAAATTATGGCCCTTTTTTATGAAATTTTGTTCAATATCAATTTTTTAAATAAAATGTATCGTTTTCCAAAAGAACTCATTTCCCGAGCAATTCAGGAGAAAGTTGCCACCAGATAGGTCAAGGAGGACCTGATTTTTAGCAAATATAAAAAAAATAATGCTCTAGCTCTAATCGCATCGAAATTATGGCCTCCCGAAAATTATGCTTTTTATGGAATTTTGTTGAAATTTTTTTTTTAATTTTTCGTTTCTGGTGGATAAGACATGGAAAAATGTTTTTATCATATTGTGTATCTTGTGCTTGAATTAAATGAAGACTTAATTAAGTTAATTATGAACTGAAAACTTTTATTAACGATATTATGAAAACATGATTGTGAGCTTAAAATGAGTGAAGGCTATCATATTCACATACTGCACGTTGTAGCCTGATTGCGTAGTCTGGATGATTCTTAAAGACTCTATATTTTGGCCAGACGGCTTTAAAATCTGAGTGAACAGACTCCACCATATCCAATGCTCAGGAACTTATTTATTTTTAAAAAGGAGATATTTTATTTTAAAAATTGATAAGATTTTGATTTTGTATTTAATTTTTTTTTTAAATGATGATTAACATAATATCATTACAAAAGGATCATATTCAGAAGGCCATAATTTCGATGCGATTAGAGCTAGAGCATTATTTTTTTTTAGATTTGCTAAAAATCAGGTCCTCCTTAACCTATCTGGTGGCAACTTTCTCCTGAATTGCTCGAGAAATGAGTTCTTTTGGAAAATGATAAATTTTATTTAAAAAATTGATATTGAACAAAATTTCATAAAAAAGGGCCATATTCAGTAGACTATAATTTTGGTTCTATTACAGCTAGAGCATTGTTTTTTTTTAGATCTACTCAAAATTAAGTCTTTTTTAAATAACTTACTGGCAACTTTCACCTAAAACGCTGAGGAAATGAGTTCTTTTGAAAAACGAGAAATTTTATTTATAAAATTGATGTTAAACAAAATTTCATAAAAAAAAGGGTCATATTCAAAAGGCCATCGTCTCGGTTCTATTAGAGCTAGAGCAATGTTTTTTTTTAGATTTAAATCAAATTAAGTCGTATTTAATTAACTATTCGGAAATTTTTACCAGATATGCATAGGGAATAAGTTATTTCCCCAAAACTTTTTTTGGGTTGAAGTTAGTCGAGGCACACCGTGTGAAATATATATAAGAAGAATAAAATTTTCTTTTTTTATGCCTGGGAAATTTATAATTTAGAAGCTTAGGATAGAACCTAATAAAAACGACATCTTCCAGACTAATAATAGTTAAAATTTATTTGAAAAATTACGAATCGATTACGTTTCGAAAACCCAGCTGGTTTCCCTCATCAGATCAGCATAAAAAATGATTAAAATTATAAAAACGAAGCAATATAATTTAATAACAAAAAGTATCAAAATATAAGATTAGAATACCTTAAAACAGTTTTAAAACTTCCGTGTGAATTTCTTTATGGGTGAGTTCCATATATTTTAAAAAAAGTATACATTTTATGGGTAGTGCTAGAAAACATATAATTAGGTTAGGTTCGAAATACGTGAAACACAAAACAGTAAATTTAATAGAAAGAGTAAGAAACTGATTTCATACCTGTAAAATGATTTGAATTTTTTGTTCTTGTAATGAAACTATTATTAAAATTATGGTAAAAAGATAAAAAAATGTTTTGTGTAGACGGAGCAGGTATGCCCCGTCTCCATCTTGGAAACTTTGTGAACGCACACATTAAGAGTTACAATGCAACACATCGGAGAGCGAATACTTAGGTGTAAGAAGGGTGAACATCAGTAATAATTTCTATAGTATTATTTTTGTAACAGTTCTTTTCTCAATTATATGTTTGTTATAATTTAAGTTTGTGCTATTGATGTTTGAGATGAATTTAGAGAATTTTTTTATTTAGTTATAAATTCAACTATTTTATTATCAGCCATTAGGGTTGTGGATGAGGGCTGAGAACGGCGGAAGGCAAGGTGGGGAAGAAGTGGCGACGGAGGAGAGGGTTAGATAGAGAAGTATAAGGAGCAGTTAGGGAAGGTACGCTTCGAAGGGGAGACGGTGGAAGAGATATGGGAGGATTTAAAAGAGAAAGTGAAAGGGTGCGTGCAAAAGAAGGTATTTAAAAAGAAGAAGAAAGGAATGGTGAAGCCGTGGTGGGATAGGGAATGTAAAAAGATGAAAAGGAAGGTGAAGAGGAAATATAAGAAGTGGAAAGAGGGTACTGCGAAAAGGGAGGAGTACGTAGAAATGAGGAAGGGGTTTAGATTGATGTGTAAGAAGAAAGAACAGGAAAAGGAGAAAGAGCTGGAGGAGGAGTTGGGAAATGTTAAGACAGAGGGGGACGTCGGGAAGATAATAAATAGGTTTAGGAAGCGGAGAGTAGGGATAAGCGAGAAGATAGGGAGTGTGGAGTGGAGGAAGTTTTTTTAAAGAATCATTCCAGGGCTCAGATTCAAGGAAGAGAGATGATGGGAGTAGAAGAACGGGGGAGGCAGAGATGGAGGAGTTGAATGACGAGGAGATAGAGAAACAGATAAGGAAGTTAAGAAGGTCAAAATCAGCCTCTGTATAAGAAAGGAGATAGGGATAGGCAGGAAAATTATAGAGGAATTACGCTAATGAATACGGCGTATAAGGTATACGCGATGGTGGTGGCGGAGAGGCTGCGGAAGGATGTCGAGGGGAAAGGAATATTGCCGGAGACGCAGGCGGGCTTTAGGGCAGGTAGGAGTACTATCGACAATATCTACGTTCTGCAGCACATTGTGGATAGAGAATTAGCGAAGAAGGGGTCGAGAGTGTACGCGTTTTTTGTGGATCTAAAAGGCGCGTTTCCGTCGGTGGATAGGGGGAGGTTGTGGGAGGCGATGGAGGATAGGGGAGTGGAGAGAGGCCTGATTGAGAGGGTAAGGGAGATATATGAAGAGACCAAAGGTAAGGTAAGAGGAGGACAGGGGATTTCGGAGGGATTCTGGATGGATAGGGGATTAAGACAAGGGTGTCCGCTTAGCCCAACGATTTTTGCGATTTTAATAGCGGATATGGAAAGTAAGCTGGAGGCCGGAGTAGTAGGAGGAGTCAGGGTAGGAGGGGTTAGAATTTGGTCGCTAGCGTATGCAGATGACATAGTGTTGGTGGCAAAAAGCGAGGAGGCCTTAAAGGAAATGATGAAGAGGTTGAGAAGATACCTGGATAAGAACAGGTTAGAACTAAATGCGGAAAAGTCCAAGGTTATGGTTTTCAGAAAAGGAGGTGGAAGGGGCAAGGAAGGGGAGTGGAAGTGGAAGGGAAAGGCGGTGCAGGAGGTGAAAGAGTTTGTGTACCTGGGCTTCTTGTTTCGGAGGAATGGCGGAGTGGATGGTCACATAAAAGAGAGAGTGAGGAGGGCAAATTTGGTGATGAGGCAGGTGTGGGGTTTGGGAAACAAGTTATTCGCAGATGATTTTGGAAGGAGAATGAAATTGTTTGACTCACTAGTGATGAGTGTCCTATTGTATGGAGTAGAGGTGTGGGGGTGGAAGGAAAGCGAAGAGGTAAATAGGACACAGGAGAGGTATGTAAAGTGGACACTGGGGATGGCAAGGAACACGCCTAATTATATTGTCAGGAGGGAGACGGGGAGAACGAGTGTAGGGATTCTAGCGGGGAGTCGGGCGTGTAAGTATGAGGAGAAATTTTTGGAAGAGGGGGGAAGTAAGCTGGTTAGGGAGTGTTGGTGGGAGAATGAGAACAGGAGAGGGGGTGGGAAGATGGAGGTTGAAAGAGAAAGGTATTTTAGAACGAATGGACTGCAGATGGATGAAGTGAGAAGGATGCATGAGGAAGGAAGGAAGGTATATGAGTTGGTTAAGAAGAACAGCATGGAGAGAGAGAAGACAGCAGGGGAAGAGTGAATAAGAGAGACAAGGTTTAATGGGAACTATGTGTGGATTATGCCAAGGGCGAGAGCGCAATATTTGTGTGAGAAAGGAGAGAAAGGAAGTCAGGAGCTTATAGCGAGGATGAGATGTGGGTGCATGGAGGATTATAATAGGTTCTGGCTCGCTAGGGAAAAGAGGATGTGTGAATTATGTGGGAAGGGGGAGGCAAGAGTGGAGCATTGGTTGGAGGAGTGCGTAGAGGTGGAAAGGAGTGGGATAAGCATGGAGGTACTGATGCATGAAAGGGGGGACAAAAGGGCACTAGCATGGGTGAAGGGAGTCTTGGGTAAGATGGAGAAGAAGAGAAGGAAGGAGGAAGAGGAATGGAGAAGAAAAGATTGTAAATAGAGGAGAAAGTAATTATAAGTAAATGTAAATATTGTAAACAGTAGATATGTATTAAGGATTAGCCGCGGAGTCAGAGTTTGGTAATGCGAGGCAAAGCAAGAAAGTAGGGACATGCGTGCGAGGCGAGACGAAGCGAGGAAGGCAATACGATAAGAGCGAGCGACGTTAGAGATAAGGTGTGGACGGATGTTAGTTTTAAGAAAATTCTGTAAAAAATGGAAGTGTAAGCAAGTCAATTTTTTAAGGCCAGCAGGCTAAAAAATAAACGTTTATCTTATCTCTTATAAGAACTATTAAAATAATCTAAATCGGTAACTACATTCATACAAGTTTCACCTTCTTTTTTAATAAAAACCATCTCAGCAAAAGCACGTTTATATCCATTAGGTTCAATATGCAAAATTTCTACCTCATTCCATTTTATGAAACTAGAGTCACCTCGGTGTTCTTGTGTTAAGTTTTGACTTATAGCTTTATGATATTTTTGATCTAATCTGATGTTATTTTTATGTTCTTTAATTCTGATTCGGAGCGGACGTTTCGATTGGCCAATGTAAGCTTTCCCACAACGACGGGAAATTCTGTATATAACATTACATTGGTCCAAAGTATCAAGTCTGCCTTTTCAACAAAATTTTGCTCTTAGACCTGTTGTATCTTCCATAGGCACTCCTACCCTCGTGAAAAGAAAGACCAACTTAAGATCACAGTATAGGCAGGTATAGTCCTATACCGGCAGTTTGAACCCCCAATATCCCATCATTATTAGGCTCATCACGAGTCAGGACCATAACCATCGAGGGAGGGACAGAGTTCCATAAATATAACGGAAACTGGTTGAAGCCTCTAGATCTCATAAATGCTCATAAATCAGCTCAGGTTCTTTAGGACTTTTAGGTATAGCTAATCTGTTGATACAGACAGCTATCCTTATTTCAGAGAGAGAGAGAGAGAGAGAGAGAGAGAGAGAGAGAGAGAGAGAGA
>CAKNYM010047777.1:25428-50917 GCA_932195095.1 Andricus curvator
GAGAGAGAGAGAGAGAGAGAGAGAGAGAGAGAGAGAGAGAGAGAGAGTGGTGTCTATTTCAATGCCCTCAAAATGAGGCAGGTATAGGCTGAAGGGAAAAGACCAGAAAAAGACCAAACGTGGTTTGAAACTGGTCTTAAAGTGATCTTAAGTTGGTCTTTCTTTTCACGAGGGTACTTATTACTTAGCCAAGATTTTCAGCAAAATTATTTCCGATTCCTTACCATCTTATCCTTATAACATAAAAAACTCAATTGAACTTAAAGAAGAAATCAAAAACTTTAAAATACCTGATAATAACAGTATGGTATCACTTGACATCACATCGCTTTTTACTAATGTTCCTTTAGAACTTGTTCTAAAAAGCATAGAATCTAGATGGAATTACATAAAGAAAAATACTAAAATTTCTTTCGACGATTTCAAGGGTGGCATTTCTTTTCTTATGAATAACGCCTTTTTCAGATTTGATAATAAGTTTTACCAGCAAACACATGGTATGCCTATGGGTTCACCGATTTCGGCTATTCTATCGGAAATTGTCATGCAAGATTTAGAATCAGAAGTTCTTGAGCAAATCAATTTTGAAATTCCAATATATGTACGCTATGTTGATGTCTCCTTTTTAATTATCCCCAAAAATAAAATAGATTTGATCGTTTCACTTTTTAATTCCTATCACAACAGACTAAATTTTACAATCGAGAAAGAAGAAAACAATTCAATTGGATTTTTAAATTTAGAAATAATAAGATCTGAAAACTATATTATAAAAACTAATTGGTACCGCAAAAAAACTTATTCAGGAAGATATTTGAACTATTTTTCTAATCATCCCATACAGCATAAAATTGGAATTATAAAAAATCTTGTTGATTCAGCCACTCTTTTAGCAGACGCTTCTTTTCACTCAGAAAATCTGGAACTAATTAAAAAACTATTGTTCTATAATAATTATCCAACTAGTTTTATTGATAAGAACATTAAAAAAAGATTAATTGAACTACAGACTAAAAATAACAACATTAACGACAATATCAATATTGACAATACTAATCAAAACTCAAAAGCAATTATCTCAATATCCTTTCTAGGCCAAATTTCACATAACATTAAAAGACTTTTAAATGAAACTGATAATATTAAAACTGTTTTTAGAGTTGATACTAAACTTGACAAATTTGTTAAACTAGGGAAAGACAGACTTGATACTTTGGACCAATGTCATTTTATATACAGAATTTCCTGTCGTTGTGGGAAAGCTTACATTGGCCAATCGAAACGTCCGCTCCGAATCAGAATTAAAGAACATAAAAATAACATCAGATTAGATCAAAAATATCATAAAGCTATAAGTCAACACTTAATACAAGAACACCGAGGTGACTCTAGTTTCATAAAATGGAATGAGGCAGAAATTTTGCATATTGAACCTAATGGATATAAACGTGCTTTTGCTGAGATGGTTTTTATTAAAAAAGAAGGTGAAACTTGTATGAATTTAGTTACCGATTTAGATTATTCTAACAGTTCTTATAATAACATACTTGAATTTATAACTAAATAAAAAATTCTCTAAATTCATCTCAAACATCAATAGCACAAACTTAAATTTTGTTTGTTATAATTTAAGTTTGTGCTATTGATGTTTGAGATGAATTTATTTATTTTTTATTTACAAAAATAATACTATAGAAATTATTACTGATGTTCATCCTTCTTACACCTAAGTATTCGCTCTCCGATGTGTTGCATTGTAATTCTTAATGTGTGCGTTCACAAAGTTTCCAAGATGGAGACGGGGCATACCTGCTCCGTCTTCAGAAAACATTTTTATTTCATAATTTTAACAATAGTTTCATTACAAGAACAAAAAATTCAAATCATTTTACAGGTATGAAATCAGTTTCTTACTCTTTCTATTAAATTTACTGTTTTGCATTTCACGTATTTCGAACCTAACCTAATTATATGTTTTGTAGCACTACCCATAAAATGTATACTTTTTTAAAAATATATGGAACTCACACATAAAGAAATTCACACGGAAGTTTTAAAACTGTTTTAAGGTATTCTCCTCTTATATTTTGGTACTTTTTGTTATTAAATTATATTTCTTCGTTTTTATAATTTTAATCATTTTTTATGCAGATCTGATGAGGGAAACCAGCTGGGTTTTCGAAACGTAATCGATTCGTAATTTTTCAAATAAATTTTAACTATTAGTCTGGAAGATGTCGTTTTTATTAGGTTCTATCCTAAGTTTCTAAAATGAGTGAAATATGTTGTTTCACTGTTGAATTATGTAAGTATTGAAATCGTTATTGGCCTCGTTAAGTGGCCGCCAGACTTCGCATTTTCGTGCCCATGCGAATAACGACCGAACTGGCGACCGGAGTTGACATTTAGTTGGAATTTTTCTTTTTGCATCTTTTATACTCAAATGATGTGCATAAACGTACTTTACTGTCGGCTCTTAAATTTCTCAAAGTTTGAAGCCGATATTTCACCTATAAAAAAAGTTCTTAAGTTCAAAAAAAGCACCCAGTTTTAATTTCTTCGAAAATAATTTTTTGCGAAATTCCTCCTCAAATTAAGTACGTAAACGTAGTTTATTGTCTCCTCATGCATTTTCCAAAGTTTCAGCATGATATTTTATTTACAAAAAAAATTCTTAAATTAAAAAAAAAATTCGGAAAAGTGAAAAAGTGAGGTCGGTAATTTATGTATTTATGTCTGTCACATGGCCTTAAATACAGAAAATTATTAGGAGGTTTCGATTGGCTGAATTTATATCACAACTTGACACTCGATAGTGACGAAATCTTAATCCCTCAATAAAATCAGTAATCCGGATTTATGGCTGGAGAAATCAAAAGTCGGAAGAATCATATCAACCCCAATGAAACCATAGATACTTAGAACATAAAGAAAAAAGAACATTCAGGGTAATAAGTAGTAATAATAATGATTCTTGTACCATTAGAATAAAATTATTGTAGTTTGCAAATCGCAGGATATCTCAAGGCATAATCTCTGGTCGACAATGTATATAAAATTAACGGCGACTGCCGATAATTATACCAAAGATTATTATGGTTTCTTATTTATGAAATATGGTAGAGCATGATTGCTTTATTTCATTTGCATTTATTTTATTTATAATGCTGATAATTTCTTAGATATCCAAGAAAAAAATTATATTCTTGTACTGTATAGATACTCTTTGTATCTTTATCCACCAACTCTAAATCAGAAATGTTCAGTTTAAAAACTCGATGCATGTTTGGAATAAAAGATTATTTATGAGAGGGTTGAATGGGATATCCTGAATGATAAAAACGAGAATTCAACTACGTTTTTGTTCTCATGACATGCAGGTGTGCGATTATAGGAACGTAACTACTTGCTCTTTTCGAAGTCGTGATCTCAGTTGCTTGTCCTGGGGTAGTCGTTTCAAATCTAAATCTGAATTTCTCAGGTTTTGCTCTTTAAAATTGTAATAAAATTTTCGTCCCGAAACACATGTTGAATTTTTTTTTTCAGCATCCACCTCGGAAGTAAGGACTTCCATGCCATTAAATGATGTGCAAAGTGCTTCAAACCAGCAGACTGTGCGAGAATAATATTGGCGCATGCGAACTTTGAAACACATATATTTTCGAATCGACGCAATGGATGCGCATGCGCACTTTAGAGATAAGTAACTTTGCATACCGGCAAAGTAAAAATATGTTTTAAATGTTGTCTAAAAAAATTACTCACAAATTTGACTAAAAAACGCCATAAGGGATCGCAAATTTGGTGAAAAAGTGTAAAAATTGCTAAATATTTTTCTCAGATGGTTGCTGCAAAAAAAGGGAGGAATAATGATTAGAGTATAAACGATAAAAGTAAATTCAAGTAAACAGGATTTTTGTTGAACCAAGAAACCGGAAAAAACCAGGAATTTACTTTTTGTACGAGAATTTCTAAAATTGTTAGTAGAAAAACCTTTCTAATCACTTCAAATGTCACAAACTTCATATAACATGAAGATACTCGTAATGTCTAACCGTTAATTTTTAAATAAAAAAAATTTTAATACAGGTTTAAACGCTTCAGCAACTAAAAATTAAAAGTGTTTGAAGTTCAACAATTTTCATAGTGAAAAGTTTCAACTCGATTACGTGTAAACAAAATTAAATTGAAAATGTACCTTTTCAAATCGAAAGCCTCAATAGTAAAACAATTGTAAATTGTAAATTATTGTTTCATCAATTATTTTCAATTTTAAGGCCATACCATACTTCATCCAATTTTTGTTTGAATAACTCACGTGCACATGAAATGAGATATCGAGTTGAAAATTTGGGAAATTAAATAAAGGTCACTGAAGACGGTTTGAATTGTTTTAAATTGGAAGTTCACCTAGTTGATTGATTTGTTTATTAATATTGCGAATCGTTAAAATAAATGCAAAATTTTCAATTTTAAACGTTATAATTTCAATTGTTCCTTTTGTAAATTTTTTATTTGTAACTGAAATTGTTAACTTTGGAATATAAAATATAAAATTGACAATTAGACCGTCTTTAATTTTAAACGATTTAAATACAATTAATTTAACTTTAAAGGATTCCAGTATATAATACACCTTTTAATTTTTCAATTCTTAATAAAAAAATGTTCAGTTGGAAACGAAGTTTAGAATCATTAAATTTTGAATGTTTTCAATTTGAATAAATGTAATTTTAAACCAATTTTGGAATAGTTAAATTGTGAAGGTTCACAATTAAAACTGCTTCAATTTTTAACAGTGAAAATGACAACGTGGATTTATTTTTTGACTGGAAATCTGATAAATGCTTATATCTTAAAAAGTCTAATCACATTAAATGGCACTTGATATTAGGTACATGAAGCGATAATTTTTATTATATTTAAAATTTCTACGATTCCAATTTAAAGCTTTAGAATCAAGGGGTTAATTAGTTGAATTTTTAGTCTACAACCGCTTTCAAGATTACGTAGAAATTGCATAAAGATTGGATAGAGATTGCAGTAGAGGTTGTACACCAGATTGCATAACTAACTAACTCCTCGTTTAGAATTTTTAGTTTATAAAGTTTTACACTTCAAAATTCAGTTTTGAATAACTAATTTTAAAGCGGTTTCATTTCCAAGTCGTCAACCTAAAATTGTTCAGGTTTTAAATTTTGATTTTGAACATTTTAGTTTTCAAGTATCTGAATGTTTTAATTGTTCAGTCTAAAACATTTCAAACATAAATGTAAATTTTTGGTTCTGTTTTCCGGAATTGTTAAAACGGGACGGCATATCATTTAAAACGGTTCAATTTGTCACGCTTACCATTTTAAACTGAAGAATATTGAAGGCCTTTGATTTGATATTTTGTCATTTTGAACGTTTTATTGTGAGATAATCTCTAATTTTGAAGCCCTTAGAATGAAACCTTTTTTAATTAGAAGGCACCCAATACATTGTTGAACATTTAAAGCTTGAAAGTAAAATGGCAGAATGTGTACTGTATCAAGTTTTTATTTTAAATGTTTTGAATGCAGAAGAGTTCCACTTTGACTGCTTGACTTTGCAGTTTACTTTTGATTACTTCGAATTAAAACATTTTCTGCTTTTGCGTTAAATTTCTAGATAATCTTTCAATCTTTAAAAAGTTAGTTATTGTCAGAACAACCGTTATTGTAAATTAAACAATAAATAATTTGCGTACCTAGACACATACATTTTCCAATTTTTTCTCTTCTGCTCATGTGTACTAAGCAGTCGTTTCCAATTTTATATGGAATTGCCAGTTTTGGAATTTAAGCGACATCCACAATGCAGAATATAATTCCCATACAAATCAATTTTTTAAGTCTGAGCAGTTAACACAAAAGAATCGATAATGACTCATCAAAATTACCGTCAGTAGAGAATAGATTGAATTCTGGCTAATAAAATTCGCTGATTCATCCTTTTGTAAAGGCGAAACTATGTTCCTCTGTCCGACATTAGTTTGTTTGTGTTGTATAGTTACGTGCGAGATTTTCGAAATGTATAAGTTTGTATGTGATACTTTTCTAATGGATGGAAAACAGATTGTGCGAGTGAAAAAGTACAACAAAGAGAGGTAAAACGAAGCTCCAGGTACATGTATGCTACTGTTTCAGAAACCGAAAATCATAAAACGAATGTACTGTCAATGGTAGTTGCAGTTTGCAGTTAAAAACAAGTGTAAAATAAAAATGTATAAGAGAATTGGAAACATGTAGGAAAGGAAAAAGGTCTGCGTACGAGTAGCTGCCGCTCTAGGTCATGTACATAATATAAAGTTATAAAAAGTTTACGTACGAGCATGTGACGTGTATATACACATATTATATATATGTATATATGTATATATACGTATATATGTGTGTGTGTATACACGAAAATATTGAAATATATTTGTAAATTCTGTTATCTGAATCCATTATGAATATTTTAACCTCCTGTAATAAAAAATTTAATAAACAACGTTACCAGCCAAAAGGATTTTCAGGCCCTAGACATGTTCTTACATTCCCACTTAAATAACTTATAAGAATCAACAATCTTTTAAGAGGGGTATGACTCTGAAAGTCCACTCAGTCATGATTTTTTCTTACACTACACAGGTAGTCACGCACCTTGCACATCATTCTCAATTCAGGAATAAAAACACTTTTTTCCGTAAATTGGATAAGTATAATGCTGTCAGATTGTAAGTAGAAAAGCAAAAAGTTGTTCAACTGACTTGTTTTGCTGAAACATTACTCGAAAGTATGAAGGAAAATGAAACGTCATTGCGATAGGTTAAAAATACATTTTGTTAAAAAAACTTAAATATAAAAAAGCATACGCTTATAACTTTTCAAAAACAGGCGAATGCAATAGTCATATATATTCAGTGATTATAACGCATTTTATTGAATAATTTCTTAGATATTCTTTTTGAGTCCTTGAACTGTGGACACCATACCCCTATTCTTAAACCCTGTGTAATATTAAACAAAAAACACAACGAACAGAAAATTACCGATTGAAAATAATAAAAATCGTACGTAAAAATGTAATTTTAATAACGGTTTGGCATTATTGATGACTTTGTAAAAGTTTTATATAGTTTGAATTTTTTGTTTTGATAAGAAGAGTGTTTATGTTGTAAATTAACTGATAATTTGAAAATTAAAATGATGCAGTCATCTAGAATTAATTAGTTAACAATCGGAAATTATTTGATTAGTTTGCCTAAAATCACTAATTTAAAATTTTTGAAATCTTCAGAATCTCTAAGAGCAGGGCATGAATGAAAATTCCTTCGATTCACTTAACGCTGCTTAAAACTGGCTCAGCGGCGACCATTTCCTGTGAGTTCTAAATTTGACGTTTTAGAATTCTTTTCTTTGAATATATTAGAATATTTTGCATTATTTTAGAATTAAATATTGTGAAATGCTCTGGACTGTTCCAATTATATTATCCGGAAAAAAATTACAGTGCCAGCCACTGATATCGCGAGTCCGTCAAACCAAAGAGAGGACTTTACAATATGCTGAACCGAAAAAACAAAACATTGGAATTTTTTAAATGGCCTACCGTAAAAAGTTGTTATGGTACCTCAAAAGTAAATGACTTCAAGAATTACAAAAAAATTCTGCTGTACCGCGCGGAGAGCTCAAGAATTTTAAATTTTGGGAATTGTAACAATTTTTTGCACGGGTACGAAAGTCATAGCAATTTTTATTTTCGTAGGAGAGAGTCTGTTAGTCCCTGCCAATCATGACTTTAATTCTAGCTATGCATAAAATATGCCCTCGTCGATAATAAATCAACATTGTTACCTCTCAGAATTGTCTCAAAGCGCAATTTAAAAATATATAATAAAATTTTTTATTTCTTGAAACAAGCTTTTATTATAATTAAAAAGAAAAAAATAGTTCTGTATGAAAAGGGGGGAAATAGAGTATTTTGTTCATGGGCAACCAAGGATAACAAGATTAATACGCATTACAACGGGTATCTTTCAAGGAGACTCTTTTATTCCATTATGGTTCTGTTTAGCGTTGAATCCATTGAATAAAATACTAAATAGCATGTCTCATGGGTTCAGAGTACATGATAGCGAAGAAGGCCATCAACTGACCCACCTTCTGCGCATGGATGACCTGAAGCTATAGGCTACTTCAAACTAGAAACTGCACCAAGTGATCCATGTCACCAAGCAGTTTTCCAATGACATCCACGTGGAGTTTGGAATAAGTAAATGTAGAACAGTCCGTTTAATCAGAGGAGAAATAGGGACCACAGAGCTTGAAAACGAGAACGAAGATGGTATCCAGGCAATAGCTGAGGGTGTGTCATATAAATATCTGGGTATTCTTGACTCCAAAGGGTATTCAGCATACGATAATTGAAAAAATCCTAATAACAGCCTTTATTACAAGACTTATATTTATTCTGAAGAGTTCTCTTAACTCGGCCAACAAAATCAGGCCTACCCGAGTGAAAAAATTCGTCTTGGCTAAGTCTTCATCTAAGGCATAGACAAGATATAGTCACGACGTTATACATTTAATCTTTAGCAGATGCCAACTATTTGGTCTCAGCCTAGCTACCTGATTCCTGGAAATGGCAGGCCCTGCCGGTGGGGTCCATAATTTGTAGAGGTCGGAGTGTAATGGGCAATAAAACTCGCAAACGAAAACTTTTGTAATTTTGACCCTGGCAAATATTAAAACCATAATTTGGTAATATAATTTTCTTTAGAAAAGATTCTGTTTATTTATCAAGACTTTAAACTTCTCGTCTTAAAACAAGTCCACCTCGACTGGTCTTAAGACTTACAATAAAACTTCTTGTCTTAGGACAAGTCCACCTCGACTTGTCTTCATAACCCGTCGTAAACCTTCGTCATAAACTCAAGACTTACATCTCCGACTCCTAAGTCTCGCCCCTGGCGGCCAGCGAGACATAGCCATCTTGGAGACGAACTCAAGAGGAGCCTATACGAACCTCAAGACGAAATATTTTTACTCGGGTATCTACATATATGCCATCTCTGTACTTATGTATTCTTTCTGAATCAACAAATGGTCGAACACCGACCTTGAAAACATAAACAGAACCATCGAGGTTGAAATGACCAAATATCGAAAGCGCCGCAGTAATTCGGCGATTGAAAGAGTAGTTCTACTACGAGAATTTCAAAACGTTAGAACATCATGAAATTAACAGAAATGTACCAAAATTTATCTGAAAAAGGGCGTCCTGTTTCCGGAAACGGAAGGAATCGCGATAACGATTCAGAACAGGGTTATTAGCACCAGAAACTATCGCAAGCATGTGTTACATCAAGATGTTGTTAACAGATGCCGGTTGTGTGGAGATAATAACGAATCCACCAAGCATGTTATTGATGGTCGTCACGTAATTACTCAGAGAGAGTACAGCACAGACATAATTATGTAGCTGGCATTATACATCAAAAAATTGCTTTAAGCCTAGAACTCTTAGCAGAATGGATGACTTTCTAAATGGATAGATTTCAGTGCCCGTTTTAGAAAACGAAGACTACATATTATACTGGGATGTAACTATCCAGATGGATCATTATATCCGAGCCAATCGACCCGATAAAATGATGCGTGAGAAAAAAAGAGGAAGAGTCTACGTAAGATCATGCATATGCATAAGAACTTGCATATTAATTCGTCCGTTTCGCGATTGTTCATCTCATGTCGTCAAGGCGGACGTGGACTTCTGAATCTCCAATGTCTTCATAACCGATTTGTTCTAAGTACAGCTTATATCGTTGCAAATGGCAGAGATCCTCTCCTTAAAATGGCTAGGAAACACAAAATGATTGGCAAAGGAGCGTTCCTTTACAAAGCCGCGGAGCAGGCGGCCGAGACCCTTGACCTGAATTTTAACATCAGAAGTGAGGAAAGTGCATTCCTCCATCTAGATGCTTCAATTGTAAAAGCCGAAGTAAAGACAGCAGAGGGTGACAAATTCCGCCAACAGTCATTCGACAAGAAAATGTACAGAAACTTTCACAGAGTTTAGAACATCAGTCCTTGTCGAAGGAACAAACTTTTGCTTTCCTCAGATCATCAGGACTTAATTCAGGTACATAGGGTTTCATTTTCGCATGCCAGGACGGTGTCGTTTCTACCTTAGTATACCGTGACCACATTTTATGTCAAGAAGTTCCCAGCGATAGGCACAGAGCGTGTTGTGCACACGCTGAGTACCTAGAACACATACTATCCGGCTGTCCCACTCACGCGGGAACGACGTGTCTCGACAGACATAATGCGGTGCTAAGAGTGCTTTATTACCATATTTGTTGCTCTTGCGGTGTTGGCCTCGACCCTGCCCTGCCGAACGCTCCGAGGGAGATAGAGTCAATTGTCCAAAGCGAGAAGTACCAAAGTTTCTGGAACTACGATTTTCGGATAGCAGTCTTCGTTGCACATTCGAGGCCTGACATCGTTCTCCAAGACTTCGAGAAACGAACTATATTCGTGATCGAATTCTCGGCTCCGTCCGAATACAACATCACTGTCAAGAAGAAGGAAAAGGAGAAGAAATATCAAGCCCTTAAAAGGGAGCTGCAACAACTGTACCCAAAATATCCGGTTAAAGTAATTGTCCTTGGGATCGGTGCTCTCGAGGGCGCGAAACTTACACTGGTTCGTAACCTTAAAGCCATACCCGCGTGCCAAAAATATGCCAAGGCGCTAGCGAGATGGATGCAGAAAGCTGTCATTCTTGGGTCGCTTCGTGTCCTCAAGACACACAAGGGTTTCGCCGGCCTTTCGTTGTGATTTTGTCGTTCCCTGTGGCGACCCATCTCACGGTTGTGAGACGTGGCCATAAGTGTGATTTACCGCGGTTCTACTGGGAGGGTATTCGGTTTCGATTCCTTTGGAATAGAACTGAAGGGCATATGACAAAGCCACCGAACGCGTCCTCGGGTTGCGGATAGAGGGTCCCTGTACCAAGGGTTTCTGCTGAATATGGTTACAATAATTAATAAGCAGTCGCGGTCAATTGTCCAGGGATGGTCCCGAAGGAATAACCCCTAAGCGAAGGCGTAACAACCGTGCCGAAAGCTGAATGGCACCTGGGTGAGGTGTCTTAAACGGTTAATCTGGGATACCGGGCGACCTCACAGAGTATACAGCCTTATCCTTGCATGCGGGGCTCTACAAGGATGGACGAACCCTTTTCCCTAGCTGCTCGTGGGAACAACAATCAGTGCGATTGACCGGCAGAATCTCATTACTTTTAGGTAGACGGATCTACTCAGGGACGACCTGCTGGAGTGCTATAATACCAGTATGGCCCGTGAACGAAAAGGTTACATGGCGCGACTGCATACTCTGTGGTGCGAGAAACACCCAGAGCTCTCGCATTTTGCGCATAAACGTCTGCGAAACCGTGCCGAGGAATTCCGGAAAAGGGGTTATATAAGTGGAGCGCCTACTCAACCGCAGCCAGAACAAGCCGGCAACAGAGAAAGAGAGGCGACACTAAGACCAACCGCGAACAGGCATCCAAAAGAGGAAGAACGATGCTTCAGGACCCGGAGAAACATGAACATTCAGGTTTCTCCCAAGCCCAAAGATCTGACTGAACTGGATGATGAGCTTCGTGGAGATGTTTCTGAAGAATCCGACCTCTGGACTATCAATTGTGGTGTGTACAATGCAGCGAGAACTTGGGCCGATGCAAACCGTAAAACAAAACCAACGGTTGATCATAAGACCAAAAGACGAATACATCCACTTAGCACAAAGATAGGCTGAGTAAGACAGTACGCGTTCAGCATTCAGTGTGTGATTGAGTAAATAACATCTGGCAGGACTTTCCCTGCCAAGGTTCGACAGTTCGCGCGCGAACTGCGGATCCGTCATCACACAATCAACAAGTCAAAGCCACTGACCATCAGGCCGCATATTGTTGACAGAATACGAGTACTACCTAACGCTAGGAGAAGTCTAGAGTGGAGAGAGAGGTGGGTCAGAGAAAATCAACAGTTTTTGTCTGACCCATCTCGACTCTTCCAAGACCCTCCAGTTACTGTCGACCATCCGCCCAAACCCGAGGAGGTCGAAGCATTTTTGAGAGAAGTCTACGAAGTCCAACATCCACTTGAAGAAGGCTCAAAGAACATAAATAGCTTCCAGGAGCTGTGCAATGAACTCATAACAACTGAGGAGGAATGCCCACCTATCACTACCGAGGAGGTGAAAAACGTATTAAGAGGCATGAAGAACTAATCCGCTCCGGGACCAGATGGTATCATGACTTTCTGGTGGAAGAAGTTTCCTTCAACCCACCAGCATCTGGCCCGAATTTCACCTCATATCTAAAGTCGGAAGAGCCTATTCCGGGGTGGTTGGTGGAAGGGCGCACAGTGCTCCTGCCGAAGACGGGCAACTTAGCTGACCCTAAGAATTACAGGCCAATAACTTGTCTGAACACACTGTATAAGATCTTCACAGCTACCCTGTGAAGGATGGATGAAGAAGGGAAAAGGGAAGAATTCTGGAAGCAACTCACCAGGACCTGGACATTTAAACTACAGCCAGGCTCGTCGCCAGGACGCGGCTCCGAGCCCTATCACCGACGAGCGTTAAAAAACGATACAGTTCTTAAAGAATTTAGAAGAATCCAAGGAACAGGATATCGAGGACCAGAATCCCCTGTAATTGAAGTGAGAGCAGTAGAACTCATCGACCAGAAAGCTTATCTTTTAGTTTATCCCGGTTCTGATCTGAACTTGATTAAATTTCGTAAAATACAAGACGAGGTAAAACTCGAAGGAGACGATGCTGTAGAAATAGCTGGAATCATTCCCGGATTTGTCAACACGGTAAAAATACAAATTTTAGAAGTAACAGTTTTATTTCACATTGTAGGAAGTAATTTTCCAATCACCTCAGATGGCATCTTAGGTCGGGATTTCTTAGACAAGAGAAAGTAGAGATTTCATTCTGGCCTAATACTCTTGTAACTTCAACAAATCCCGTAAAGCACATTCCGTTTGTGGACAAAGAATCACAGGTAGCAAGAAAGATGCTCACCACTGAGATAAAACCTTTTGCTCGAATATTAAAAATACAAGCTAGATCAAGGCAACCGGTGTCATTAGGAGTAATTAATCAGGATTTAAAAGAAGGTTATCTACCTAGAATAAAAACACCTGAAGGCCTATATCTGGACGAGGCGGCAGTCACTAATCACAAAGGAATTTGCAGAGTTTACGCGATTAACACCACAGATAGAGAGATTGAAATGGTACTCACACCGCAAGATATAAGACCATTTGACGTGTATCCACTCCCGGGAGAAGAATTCTTAGAGTCAGAATTGGAAGCATCCTCTCGTATAATACAAATTTCGAAAAATACCATCTCGAATTAAATAGAGTAGAACAAGTAAAGAAAAACTTAAGAATCTTGCATCTATCTCCACAGGAACAAGAACTTGTAATTAAATGGGCCACAGATTATGCCGACATATTCCATTTAAGTGGCGAAAAAGTCACGAAGACGCATCTTATACAACATAGGATACCAACAATCGATGACAAAATTATCACTATAAAATCGCGTCGTTATCCGCAGGAGACAAAAGATAAAATTTTCGCAGCGTTAGATAAACAAAAAAAAAGAAGGAATTATAGTAGAATCAAAATCACCCTATAGTTCACCCCTGATGATTATTCCAAATAAAGCAGATGTAATAGATTATCATTCCCTAAATGAAAATGTAATTCGGAATGCTTTCCCCCGTTACCCAACATAACCGAAATTTTAGATCAACCAGGTGTGGCTCAATATTTTTCAGTAATGGATTTAGTCAGTAGTTACCAAGAGGTCGAGACGTACCCACATGATAGAGTAAAAACAGCCTTTTCCTCGCCCGGAGGGCATTTTTAATGCCAACGAATGCCCATGGGCATAAAAAACGTCCCTGCAACCTTCCAGCGCCTAATGGATGACGTCCTGAAGGGCCTAACAGAATCAAAAGCATTCGTGTACTCGGACGACATCGTTGTTTACTCGAAGGATTTGGAAACACATGACAAACGCATGTGGTGACTTTTGGAAAGGCTTCGTAAAGAAAATCTCAATTTACAACCCGACAAATGTGACTTCCTAAGAACGGAAGTAGCCTTTCTAGGACACATAATAAGTCAGGGTGGATTAAGACCGAACCCGGAGAAAATAAAAGCTATAAGGCATTTCACGAAGCTTAACACGGTCCAAAATGTACTACAATTTTCAGGTCTTTCAGGGTATTCGCAGATTCATACAAGGTTAATCCAAAAAGGCAAAGCCCCTGACGGATCTATTAAAAAAAAGATACTCCTTGGAATTGCGGATCTGCAGAGCAAGTAAGCTTTAGAAAGATTCGAAGATATCTCTGTAAAAATCCAATCCTTCAATATCCTAATTTTAATCAGACCTTTCAAGCTTACAACAGACGCTTGAGAACATGCGATAGGAGCAGTATTAATGAAAGAAAAAGACGGCATGAATATGCCTTAGGATACTACTCTAAGGTTTCAACCGAAATTAAAATGAGGTATTTTCCAGAAGAAAAAGAATGTTAGCAGTTCTATATGCAGTAGCGAATTATCATCCCTACTTGTATGGACGTAAATTTAATTTTGCCGCTGATCAAGAACCGGTGCCCTCTCGGGAAACCCCATTCTCAACGAGAAGAATCTGCGTTGAGCGACCAAAGCGATTCCGAAAACTCCTCCGACGATACGACTGTTCAGTCCAACCCCCAAGACGTGAAACCAAAGTCAAAGGTGTATACCATCACCTGATCCTCAGTGAGTCAGGACAAGGGAAACAAGGCGGAAACAACAAAGGATTAATTTAAAACACCAGAGACAACATCCCTTGGTAAAAAAAGGGACCTCATCGGACTGCCAAATACAAAAAACGCAAAGTCCAAAACTGAGGCTATAAGTCAATCGTGGCAAAGGGAAAACCATCCCCTTGGTAAAAAAAGGGACCTCATCGGACTGCCAAATACAAAAAACGCAAAGTCCAAAACTGAGGCTATAAGTCAATCGTGGCAAAGGGAAAACCATCCATCCCTAGAACAACCACTTTTAAGACAATGAAAACAAAACCCCCATCAGCAACAAAGACTGTATGAAGGCCAAGGAGCAGACTGGATGCTTTAACACAAAACGATTCTGATGAGAGCTATATTCCAACACGGCAAGCTTTAAATAGTTTTGATCTTGTTGAAAGTACTATAGGAAAAACATTATTGAGACGAAGGGAAGAGAATAAAGTACCTCTAACCAATAATGAAGATACTTCGTCAGACGAAGATTCATCAGACGACGAAACAACAGATGATTCTGTACCACCGGTCTTTAGAAAGGAACGAAGCATATTTCCAGGGGTCCTCTGGTGCCTACGTGGACGTAAATGTAGATGGAGCCTGCGTATATGACGCGAACGGAGAGGCCCATGCTGGTATAGAAGTATGGTTTGGTGAAGGTGACCCGCTAAATGTATCACGATCAGTACGCGGTAGACAGGCTAACAACTTAGCTGAAATAGAAGCTGCAACAACAGCTGTTGTCAAAGCACATGAAGCTGGGATAAGGAAACTTCGCATCAATACAGATTCTAAGTTTGTAATGGATAGTGCTACACAGTGGATCCATTACTGGAAAGAGAATAATTGGAACACTAAGAGTAATCAACCGGTTAAGAATCGAACAGAATTCGAAGACTTGGAAGAAGCACTCGCTCCCGTTGAAGTTGTCTGGAATCATCTTCCCAGTCACCAGGGTGTCCAGGGAAACGAAATGTACGACCAACTAGCCCGTCAGGGAATTGAAAATCACAATCTTCAGAACGAAATTCCAAGCAAAAACTCAAATCTCCTTGGACCTAATTAAGTGATCGTGCATGTACCCCAATACCCGAAGATTAAATGGATAGTAATAGTTTAGAAGAAGAGCAGCCATCATATGATCTAAAGGCAGACCTTCAGAAATCTTTTTCTGAATTTAGCAAGTCATTAGCAGAAAATCAGTCTATGCTATGGGATCATGAAGGCATGGACGAGACTTTTCAACTCGCGTGTACAGCCGTCTCAGAAGGCGAAGAGGATTTCAAATTCCTATAAGAATTGGAAGACACAGATCCATGCGATGGGTATGACAACGAAGAATTTTCTAACAGAGTACGAAATTTCTTAGAAAATTATGCAAACTAAAAAGAGGTCCCAAATCCTTCAAGAGATGCACTACAAATAGAAAGAGAACTTCCGAATGAGCCTACTGAAGAGAAGGCAGAAAACACGAAAGATCCCGCATCGAAAATTAAGGACCCCGGGTTAACTAGGAGGTGCAATGTAAGGTTCAAGAATACACCGGAAGAATGAGGATCGCCTATTCTTAGCAAGCAACCGGCTAGAATGTCTTTATTCCCTACACCTCGAACAAAAGTTTCCCATGGAGCCGGATCTACGCCCTATCCTTACTTAGAAAGACAAAACGAAGAAGCAATAGAGTCAACAAAAAAGCGATTAGAAATCAAGCCAAAACTATTACAATCCCAAGGTGGCTCGACTGAGAATACAATTTCCCTTATGCCCTCGCCTATGATCGATCTAAACAACACATTCATAGATCCCTCCTCCAATGAGGAGCAAATTAAAAATACACTCCCAGAGTCAGGAAAATTAATGGGATGCAGAAGTCAACCTAAGATCATCCATCAGTGGACAGAACCCCTAACTTACAAGCGCGATCATTATGCTTATTTCCTGTTCTGCGATTGAGAACCAACAAACCCCATTGCCAACCTTCTGGTGGCTACAGAGCTACCTGATCAACAACATCTCTCGGAACGCCGCCCCTAAATAAGTCAGATCTTTATCACTCCCCACGGTCGGTATAAAACGTATTCGATAGTTGTAAAAAAAGCATTGTGATGAAACCAACTGCATAGATATAAATGAAGGATTAAAGAAACTCAAACAAGCACTAGAGCGGGATGAAGTAACATCCGTGTGCATGGCAAACTGGGGAGATCTATTGGGACCCGTACCTCAAAATAAAATGTCAGAGCTGGTTACAAAGATTTTTCAGGACATTAATATCAACATTACTTTTTGTAATGGAAAAATAAAAAATAAACCCCAGTAGAACTCTGTCCAGAAGTAATAGAAGAGTATTACAATAGTCTAATAGTGAGACACAAAAGAGTTACAACGACGTATCTACGCATTCGGAAAAGGTATACTTGGCCTGGAATGCGAGACGAGATCAGTCAGTATATTCGAGGATGCAAAAGCGGCCTCGAACGAAAAATCATGAGAGCTCGAACTCGTGAACCAATGTTAATTACCGACACCCCTTTTCAAGCGTTTGATAAGGTTTCCTCAGATACGGTAGGAAGACTGCCTACAACTTCTAGTGGAAACCGGTTCAAACTTACGATGCAAGACAACTTCAGTAAGTATTGGCAGTTTCGTTAGCAAATTAATTTAAAACTTAAATGTCAAACAACTGAAGACTTCGGGATATCGTTCACAAACAAACGGATCTCTTGAAAGGAGCCACATCGTGCTAACTGATTATATAAAACACTATGCAAATAATTACGACGATTGGAATCGGCTTCTCCCTCTTGCTATGTTTCCATATAATACATCAGTACATGAGGCAACCAAATTTACTCTCTTCGAGTTAGTATTCGGAAAGGTGGCCAAAACTCCGAGCTCTTTCCCTCAAGGAGAGGAATTAAAAATATACGGTTCTTTTCTTCGTGACCTAATTATTAGAATCACGGAAATACAAAATATCATCACGCGAAATCTACTTCATGCGAAAACTCATCATTGGTCTACATCCTCAAAGACCTAAGAGAGGGAAAATTTGATAATGGAGGAGTAGGCCATTTCATAGTAGTCGGATTCACGGAGAATAGTAACGTGATCCTAGAGGCCGAAAATGGCTAACGCATTACGAAACATGCAGATAAACTTAGAGTAGTTCACTGTTAACAGTTAAGTTGACCGTCTGTTGTTTGGGAATTCGGGAGTCGGAAACATACCGTTGTCAGTCTAGGCCCAATTCCAAAATAAATAGATAAAGTACTAGGAATTTAAGCTCTGGCCCAAATGATGTGCACTCGTCTTCCTAATGCTATACCAAAAAAAATTAACATCTTAAAACTTTTCAGGAAAATTGGCTAAAAATGTTCATCATGCAGTACTTAATGTTCCTGTCCCTCTATACGGTAGCTAGTCAGGAGACTACGGACAACAGTTACAGAATCACACCTTTCCAAGCAGGCATGGGTAGCTATTATGAGTATTTGTCACCAATGAGACAAGTCACCAGCAACTGGAGAATATCAACGTTTCTGCATGTGGAGAAGCTACACGTGGCATTAAAAGTCTACTAACTACACTTAAGTACCTTGCCTAAATATTGCAGATCGCTTTTAGGGTGCGAATGCTCAGCAACTTTCAAGTTATATGACCTGGAAGCTAAGATCGAACTGGCTCAAAGATCTCAGGCAAAAATCGACCAAGAAATGCAGGAGCTGAGTCGCTATTTTGAAAGAAAGTATCAGTCGTCTTTGCCGTTAAGCATGCGGGAACGAAGAACTACGCCGATGCTAGGATTCCTCGAGGGCATCGCTAGACCTGTAGCGGATCTCCTGACCTACGAAGATGGGTAACACATCGAATCAGAGATCAAAGACATCAATAGAGCAGCTGCAAACATCTTGTACTTGATGGGCAAACAAACACATTTTATCCGAACACAATTCGACGAGATAAATCTGTGAGCTCAACAAAATAAAAAAGACCAAGAAAAATTACGGGAGCAGCTGACGCAAATATCGCATGAGTTGACACTACCGGAAAATCTATATGGAGTTTAAATATCACCCAGGTGATGAAAAGAATGCTGCAATCCATCGAAATAGGAATTGATGATTACATGAGATTAGCTGACGAACTTCTAGATGTCATTCACACCGCCAGGAAAGGAAAACTTCACCCAAGTTTGTTAACATCGGATCAATTGGAACCAGTTTTCCGGGATGTCCAAGACCATGCTGGGAATCAAAATTTTCCAGTCAAAGGACCCAAGCTGAGCCTTGAAGAACTCGCTCAGATGACTGAAGTAATTATCATCTGTAAAAATAGCTTAATAAGGATACTGCTGGACATACCATTGCTGGAAAGGACAGAGTATTCAGTGTACCTAATACATTCAATCCCAGTAATTCAATTGTCCTCCGAAAACGGATCGGTTAGAGCATATGTTCACCCAGATCATTCCTATATTGCCATGGAGGATGCACAGCGAACTTATCTTCTACTAAATGATCAAGAGAAAGCAGCATGCAAGAAAATAATGGACAAATATATTTGCATCGACAACTCACCCGTATACGAAACAGGAGTGCAAAAGAGCTGTGAAAGTGAGCTAATGATAAATCCGACTGAATCCTCTTTTAATCTGTGTAAAATTCATCTCTCTTACCAAGACGATGACTATTGGAAGGCAATCAATACCCTAGGAGGATGGGTAAATAATATACTGACATCCCTCTCTGCAGAAGTGAGATGTTCAATAAAGCCTACTTCAAAAATACCTCTATCCGGATTAGGTCTATTTTAAGTGGAACCGCGATGCTATTTGAAACCCACATATATGACTCTGCCTAGCCTGAGGGAAACAACCAAATTAACGGAAGTAGTGTATGAATCAAAATAAACGCTTAATCTATCCAGAATATCAGGATCCGTGATGTCAGATTACCCATACAAGGTCTCCTAAAGTCCAGTAGTATATCCTTCTAAAAACATCAAAAACAAAAATGAATCATTCGAATGGAACAAGAAAGCTCTTGAAGAGGTTGAACAGCAGTTCAACGAGATAAGCCTGAAACAACAAAATAAAATAGAAGAAAAATGCTTATCCATGGACCATACATTGGTTTAAGTCTGGTTCTTCTGGGAATAATTTCTTATCTGTTACGTGAATCACTGCTAGCAGTCACATCAATCTCATGGTGCTCACACTGCCGACGACGTCGATATCCAGTACGAGATGCCGACAATGCAGAACCAGCTATACCGACACCGACTCCAGAAACTAGAGGTGTTACCATATCATCCATTTCAGCAACAGAGAAACCTACATGTTTTATACTGACTTTATACTTTACTTACATGTTTTATACGGACTTTATACATGACTTTATACTGTACTTTGATGACGCCACAAAGCTACTAAGGCTTGAATCTGACGAGACGCCAAATTAATTTAATACGCCCGCTACGTACATATGAGAGTCAAAGATGCACTTATAAAGTGTGTGAAAAGTACCGCTAAAACCATGCTTAGAATTAGGCGAAAACAAAAAGCGTAAATAAATAATTTGATATTTAGCAAAATTCGACAAATTTTAACTGGAAAATTGTAATCGACGATTTCACAATAAAGGAACGCGATGCGAATTTGTTATACACTGAATGAAGTATCTCGAGTGAAAACTAAAAAAGATCAATTCAGATGCTACAAATTTTAGTCCCATTAGAATTAGCATAACTTAGATTTAACTATTATGTCTAGGCGAAAATTATTTTTGCATGGGTAATGAAAAGAAATGCTACATTTAATCATTTAAAGATTAACTGTCCAAAAATGCTGGCCAACATGATTACGGGCGAATAAAAAACAGTCAAGAAACCCTCACTGAAAAGCGAGTTGGTTCTAATCGTTATCTAATTTAAATGGTGAGAAACACAGAAAAATAGGACACATCAATAATCAGTAAAAACAAAGTTTTGTATGCCGAATTCAAAGTTTTAAATAAAGATAAATTTTTTAAATTATTTGAAATCATCGGAGATGATGAACAAATTTTTCGGGGTTGGTGTTACGTGCCTCCCTATGCAAAAGTACAATTTTATGGATTCGTGTAATATTGGTAAAGTTAGAAGATAATTTGAAGGAAACTTTATTTAAAATCATAAATATTAAGAAATGACAGAGAAATGAGGAAAGAGAAACAGTCGCAGAAAGAGAAGTAAGAACGAAGATGGCCGCGAAGCAATTTACACACATGCTGCGTCTGCATGCATTGCAGCAGGGCACGGGTTGCACACTCACACTAACTGAAACCATGCTCACGTTGCATAATAAACGTGCTCAATGTCTATTTCAAAATTAAATCTAAATCAGGGACAGAATTTTCAGAAATAAAGATACAGCAAAATTTTAATGTGCACATCACGGTCAGAAGGAGTTTCCCATTGCAAAACGTCTTCCTGTAAAAACAATTTCAAAGTTTTGTAGGAATTCCAGGTTGCCCAACAGGATTTCGGAATTGAACGAATTCTCTCACATCTATCTGCCACAAGATTGACAAATAATTGAAAGTCTTATTTAAATTTGACCAGTACGAGGAATTCCAAATAGACCAACAGGATTTCGGAATTAAAAATTCTCTTTCACCTCGCTGGAAAATGATTAATAAATAATGAGGAATGCCCTTATACTCAGTGAATTCCTAATAATATAGGCACAGAACGACCATTTCACAATGAAAATTGTTACTGATCAACAATAGTTATAATACTACAATAAAAATAGTTACAATACTAAGAAAAATCACCTCTCCCAATAACCAAATCCGACCTGACGATCTTGATGAGTAAATTGAACTCCAGATAGTCGAAAGAGATTTTTGTACCGAGGAGAACCTCTCTTCTAATTTATCCGCGATCAACGGCACCCGTCCGCGGTCCTGAGGCGCCACTCGATTTAACATCAGAACTTCGGCAGAAATTAATAAGGTCTTGGAGTTTTCTTTTGTTTTCTAATTCGTTTGGTGGGCCGGACGTTAAACCGCTTAATAAATTCTCATCTCTAGGATTTAACACTCGGGATTTGATGCCAGGGGCAACTGTAGCTCTGCCAGGGATTTTTGAAGTTGTTTTCTAATCAGGAATATAATTTTGAAATTGTCCGTGGGCACGTCCGGGTATGTGTATGTAACGTGGTTGAAAATTCACGACGAGGAGTCTGAAAAATCCCGCACTATTCTCGGTATAGTGCGCAGACTAAAAAAAATAATAGGTGAAGTGAGTTAAGAGGAAGTTATTGAGAGGAGTGAGTAAAGAGGTTGAATTCGTTAAAGAGTAACGCGAGGAATCGCCAGATAATTTCTTACTTTCTGAGTCTGAAAATGGAAATAAAGTAATTATTGGACAATATTTTCAATACTCTAATTCACTAAAGAATTAGAAAATTGTGAGAGGGTTTAAAAATATTCCTAGCAATTTAGGTTTTGAGCCCACTAAGAAGTTTTGAGAATTTATACTATTTAAGTATAAACAATGTGGGTGCGCGGAAACGTGTAAGGACAAGAATAGCCAAAGTAATCTGTCTATGAAAAGTAAAAGTGCCCTGCTTGATATTCCTCTTTTTCTTTCTCTTTTCTCATCTACCGAGGATGGTAGAATAAGATAGAAAAACTAAGCACTGCAACGCAAAGTTGGTAATGTAGTATCGTTTCTATTAACTGAGTTTATTTGTGTTATAATAAACATGCCTCGTTTATATGTATATTCTATTTCGTTGATTTATATTGATTTACATCTAAATATCCTTAAAAATCCCATATCAAGTTATAGAGCGGTAAAGGTAATTTGAATAAATATAGAACTCACAAAAATTCAAACAAGTAGATAATTGACAATAACCAAAATAAACAAAAATAAAAGGGTTGGTGTTACTAATTGGTCAGTTTGGTGCTCATGGAGGAAGCTACCAGATCCAAAATAAAAAAGTTGGAACGTAACGATTATTTAAATTCTGTAATTTTATAATTAAGGAATATTCTAGTTTGGATATTTTATAATTCGGCATTTTTATATCGGGGATTCTCAAATTCGGTAATATTAAAAACTGTTCGAGAGTTTTGTCATTCGGGAATTTTCAGTCGTCCTTAGAAGTACAGCAAATCTTCAAAATTCGGAATTTGGTATTTGATAGAATTATTTTCTTCCCTGGTGGTTTTATAATTTTTCCAAATATGTGTGGAATTTTTACGCATAAAAATACACCAAAGACCTTGTCGATTTTTTCCTACTGTATTTATTTTTGTTTTTAATTTTATTTCATGAAAATTTGTTAAACCACAAGGTATAGAAATAATCTCATTAAATACAAAAATTCGCTGTATATCCAATTTTGATTCATGGGTTTTGACGATTTTTTTCCTAGTGTATTTTGGTCCCTGGAAAAGAAAGTGAATTACATAGGAATTACCTCTTAGAAAATATCTGAATAAAGTCCGAAAAAAATTTGGTAGACTTCTTTGACCTCTAGGTAAGTAAAAATGTAAACTTTAGAAAATTTAAAAACTCTGCAAACAAGAAAATTTTTTTAACTCGGATAACCAAGCTGTATGCAAAGATATTATATATTTTTTCTGTATGTCGATCGATCCGAGCTAATTATATACTCTTTTAGGATTCCAATACTTTTTTGGGTTGTAGTGATTTCAGATTCTAGAATTTGTTATTTTCGACCCGCCCAAATATATATAGCTGTGGTGGTTTAACCTTTTTTTTAATTACCTATCTCACGGTCGTGAGACGTGGCCATATGTGTGATTGAACGCAGTTCTACTGGGAGCTGGTGTCATTTTCATAGATGGCAGTTGCTCCCAGTGGGACCCTGCGGTGGTTATTTAACCTTTTTTCAAATTATATATATATATATATATATATATATATATATATATATATATATATATTCGGTATTCGGTTTTGATTCCTTGGGAATCGAACCGAAGGGCCTATGACAAAGCCGCCGGACGCGTCCTCGGGTTGCGGATAGAGGGTCCCTGTACCAAGGGTTTCTGCTGAATATGGTTACAATGATTAATAAGCGGTCGCGGACAATTGTCCAGGGATGGTCCCGAAGGAATAACTCCTAAGCGAAGGCGTAACAACCGTGCCGAAAGCTGAATGGCACCTGGGTGAGGTGTCTCAAACGGTGACTCTGGGATACCGGGCGACCTCTCAGAGTATCAGCCTTATCCTTGCACGCGGGGCTCTACAAGGATGGACTACCCCTTTCCCTAGCTGCTCGTGGGAACAACAATGACAACACCAAACATAGTTGTAGGAAGTGCGGTTCAAAACAATCGAACGCGCAGGGCTCCCGACAATGGGTCGGACAACAATGCCGACTACCCTAGAGTTGGGGGAGCCAATCAAGACGGAGTCAATGCGATTGACCGGCGGAATCTCGTTACTTTTAAGTGGACGGATCGACTCAGGGACGACCTGCTGGAGTGCTATGATACCAGTATGGCCCCTGAACGAAAAGGTTACATGGCGCGACTGCATGCTCTGTGGTGCGAGAAACACCCAGAGCTCTCGGATTTTTCGCAAAACCGTCTGCGAAACCGTGCCGAGGACCTCCGGAAAAGCGGTTATATAAGCGGAGCTCCTACACAACCGCAGCCAGAACAAGCCGGCAACAGAGAAAGAGAGGCGACACTGAGACCAGCCTCGAACAGGCATCCAATAGAGGGAGAACGATGCTTCAAGACCCGGAGAAACATCAACATTCAGGTTTCTCCCAAGCCCAAAGATCTGACTGAACTGGATGATGAGCTTCGTGGAGATTTTTCCGAAGAATCCGACCTCTGGATTATCAATTGTAGTATGTACAATGCAGCAAGAACTTTGGCAGATGCAAACCGTAAAACAAAACCAACGGTTGATCATAAGACGAAAAGACGAATGCATCAACTTAGCACAAAGATAGGCTGGGCAAGACAGTACGCGTCCCGCATTCAGTGTGTGATTGACTACATAACATCTGGCAGGACTTTCACTGCCAAGGTTCGACAGTTCACGCGCGAACTGCGGATCCGTCATCACACAATCAACAAGTCAAAGCTACTGACCATCAGGCAGCATATTGTTGACAGAATACGAGTACTATCTGACGCTAGGAGAAGTCTAGAGCGGAGAGAGAGGTGGGTCAGAGAAAATCAAGAGTTTTCGTCTGACCCATCTCGACTTTTCCAAGACCCTCCAGTTACTGTCGACCATCCGCCCAAACCAGAGGAGGTCGAAGCATTTTGGAGAGAAGTCTACGAAGTCCAACATCCACTTAAAGAAGGCTCAAAGAACATAAACAGCTTCAAGGAGCTGTGCAATGCCCTCATCACAGCTGAGGAGGAATGCCCACCTATCACTACCGAGGAGGTAAAAAACGTATTAAGAGGCATGAAGAACTATCCCGCTCCGGGACCAGATGGCATCAAGACCTTCTGGTGGAAGAAGTTTCCTTCAACCCACCAGCATCTGGCCCGAATTTTCACCTCATATCTAAAGTCGGAAGAGCCTATTCCGGGGT
>CAKNYM010047777.1:55917-76125 GCA_932195095.1 Andricus curvator
GAAATGTGGAAGATCAGTCGATGTCGTATGAGCTAACGTTTGCTTTCCTTAGATCACGCGGATTGAAGTCGGGCACGGAGGGCTTCATTTTGGCATGTCAAGACGGTGTCATTTCCACTCTAGCATACCGTCGCCACATTTTGAGCCAAGACATTCCCGATGATAGCTGCAGAGCGTGTCATGCACACCCCGAGCATCTAGGACACATACTATCTAGTTGTCCAACTCATGCGGGAACGACCTACATCCAAAGGCACAATGCGGCACTAAGAGTGCTTTATTACCATCTCTGTCACTCTTATGGCATTAGCCCAAATACCTCTCCGCTAAACGCTCCTAGAGAAATAGAGTCAATTGTCGAAAATGAGAAGTGCCGCATATACTGGAACTTCATATTCTCGACAATTATTTCTGTTGCGCACTCGAGGCCTGACATAGTTCTCCTTGACTTCGAGAAACGAACCATGTTCGTTATCGAATTTTCGGCACCAGCTGACAAAAACGTCACAGCCAAGGAGAAATAAAAGAAAGAGAGGTATAAAGACCTTATAAGGGAGTTGCGACGGTTATACCCGGAATATTCTGTTAAGCTAATCATCTTGATCATCGGCGCTCTTGGAAGTGCCAAGGTTTCACTGGTTAATAGCCTGAAAAGCATCTCTGCGTGTCAACACAATGCTGAGACACTTGCGGGGAAAATGCAGAAGGCGGTCGTCCTTGGGTTGCTCCGTGTCCTCAGGGTGCACGAGACTTTTGCCGGACCATCGTATTGAGTTCGTCGCAGACTGTAACCACCTATCTCACGGTCGTGAGACGTGGTTACAGCTGAAATTTTACCGCGATTTCGCTGGGAGCGGGTGCAATTTTTCAGATTAGCACCCGCTCCCGGCGAAATCCTGCGGTTGTCCTTATGACAAACTTTTAACTATATATATGCAAATTTAGCTTTAAAATAATGCCAAGAACACTGGAGAATATTCATTATTTCGATGTTAATTTTCAAAATGGCTATGATTCCAATTAGAAATTTCTCAGTTTTATAATAAGCACTTCTAAATACAAGTTGTTCCATTTCAAACACTACATGTAAAAATTTTTAATTTTCAATGCTTTAATTTGACGACTTGAATTTTAACGTTAAAATTGCTCTTTTCAGAATGCAGGCATACTGTTCGCTTTTTTTACAATTACACGTTATAAGTTGTAGGTAAGGTCGTAAATAACAAATTCTGGGATTCAAAATTGCTACAACGCGAAAAAGTCCAAAGTTGAAATTTAAACGTTAAAAATGTGAAAATACATCGTTTTCAATGCTTATTGCAAGCCAGCGAGTCACTTCCTTACTTTTAGTCCATGCTTTCAGTTTTTTTTTTTTCGAAATATATATTGAATTCAACGCATTTCAAATTCAATGTTTTCAGCTGCATGTTAGATTGAAGTATACAAATGTTTTTGGTTTAAAATATAAAAATAATTAAGATATTTTAATTATTTTTCACAATTGTAATTTATAATCTTTAAAATTGAATAATTGTAGGTCAAACATGAAAAAGTAGACTGATTACAAATGTATATCGTTTCTATTATATGCTGAACCATTTAAACCCCTGAGCTTTTTTAAAACGTTTTAAACAATTTTTTGTGTATAAAAAAAACTTTCTTCCATCTAATAACTGTTTAAGAATAAATAAAAAAAAAGCAAAATTATAAAAAGTGATTTTTTTATTTTGGGTGTGATTTCTTGATAAAAGAAAGTCCTATTCACCTTACAAAACAGCTTCAAAAATAGGAAATTTACTGAAGAAAATGATAAATATTTTTTTCTTATGAGGTCAAAAAATGTATACACCTGCAATTTCGAAAGGAAAGGTATTTTATATGTCACAATGTTCTTTAAAGGGCTAATCGCGATTTCAAAAGTATTTAAAGCCTTAATAGATGAGACATTTTAAATTTGTAGTATTCAATATATTGAATAATTTGAAATTTAAAGCTGTTTAAATATGCAAGAATTTTGAATTGAAAGTGTTCTGTAATTGACCGGAAAATAAAAAATGTTTTAAATTAATTAGCTGTAAATGTAAATTAATTCATGCTTTGCAAAACGTTCGAGTATTAGAAATTGAACAGTAATTGATTTTATACAATACGATTCTGGATCTGTTCAAAATTGAACAATTTACACATTTTAACGTTAAGATTCGAACTAATTTAATTCAAAAGCTTTAGTATTCACACAAATGTAAACACAAATGTAAACAATTTTCAATATTAAACCATTCGAAACTGAATTGTCACAATTTCAGTGTGATAAATATAAACTTTGAGTGTTACAATTATAATTGTTCTATTTTTTCTTCCTCATAGAGGAAGCTTTGTAATGGTAACATTTTCAAAAAAATTTAAATTCATTTAATTTAACCTTCCTCAATTTCAAAATGTCTAATACAATGTTCTAAGCAATTGTCCGGATGTGTGTGTGTGTGTGTGTGGATGTCACACTCAATAATATTCTAAAAATCGGTTTTTTATAATAAAACTGTTTTCATTAGCATAATTCTAAGTTGATGCAAGAATATAAAAGATTCCTTGGTTCGAGATGAATCGATTGACCTACAATTATAATACATTTTATTAAAGAGTAGGGAAGTTATTGTAATTTATATATTTTTAAACTCGATTTTATAGTAAAAATGTTCTCATTCTCATAATTTAAAGTTGATGCGAGAATAGAAAAGTTGTGTTGATTCAAGACGAATCGATTGATCTATAGCATTGATACATTTTATTGAAGAGTAAGGAAGCTATGGTTATGCATAATATTTGAAAACACGGTTTTTTATAGTAAAACTTTGTTCACTAACATAATTCAAAATTGATGCAAGAACGGAAAAGATTCCTTGAATCGAGGAAAATCGATTGATCTATAATATTAATACACTTTATTGAAGATTAAGGAAGTTATGCTCATTTATAATATTTGAATCATCTGTTTCAAACAGAAAAACTGTTTTCATCGACATAATTCAAAGTTGACGCATGAATCGAAAAGACTTTTTGATCATAAATTTTCAAATAGAATAATTCTGACAATTTTTGTAAAGAAATCACAAAGCTAGGAAAGGTATAGGGTGCAACAGAACTTTTCCCTCCCCTTTTCCAACTCGAAAAATTATCATTTCGAATACAAAATTTGATTTGTCCGATTTGTCTTTGTATTAAAAATTTTTTTTGTATTTGTATTTTTTTGTAAATTTATATTTTTAAATTGATCAAAATGAAGACTCTGGTTTGTCTATTATTGAAAAAAATAACTAATGCTTCCTCTATGAGAAAGCAAATACATTTGCTAACGGGAAGCAAAGTGCTCGTGAAATGAGCACCATATAATTATAAATACAAAGTGGAAACACTCGAGATCGAATTCACAGCTATTTTTAATTTGTAATTTAAAAGTAAAAGTGTTGAATTCGAGGGGTTCACAACTCGACCGATGGAGTGTACACTGACTTCAAGTGATTTCAGTAACTTCGTGTGAATTCAAGTGACTTCGCGCCAGTGACTTTAGCGAAGGTGTACACTTGACTTCACGAGTTTTTAACCCCTCGGTTGAATTTTTGATTGCAAATAACAATTGAACATTGATTAATTTAGAAAAAAATCGAATAAGTTTGAGAGATATTTAAAAGTTTTGAAAAAATAAAAAAATAATTTGAAAAGATTTTAAATAATTTAAAAGAAAATTTACATTTTTCATGATTTTAAAATTAAATTTTGACTTTCTATTTTGAAAAATTACATCATTTCAAGAGAAGGTATAAAGATATGGAACGATTGAAAAATCCCGGTAGGGATGAATGAAAAATCCCAAAAAATTAAATTTCTGACACTGGTAAATTCCCGAATAATAAAATGTTCAAAATTATAAAATTCTCGATATATAAAAATCCCGAACTGGGAAATTTGCGAATAATAAAACTCCCGAACAGTTGATAATATCACCGAATTGGAAAATTCCCGACAGATGTAACGACTTTCCCACATCTCTGTGGGACGCAAAGCGGGGAATAGCGCACAAAATGGCTTGATTGGAAGTAAGACCGAAAATTAAATGTTCAATTTGATACTTACTTTATTTTGATTTTCTCGGTTAGAAATTTTTGGCGCCAGACACCTGGGTGTCACCCGAAAAAAATGTTATTTTTATTTGATTTTTCACTAATTTTATTCTCACGACTAAACATAAATTTGATTCCTCTTCTGAAAAATCCCTAGCTCAGAGGTAGAGAGATTTGCAGGATAAGAAAACTTCATGACACTGAATGTAAAATAAGAAAAGTATAATTGTCAATTTATTATTTGACTGGGCAGAAATTTTATTAATTTACATTGTGAAAGATTACTCTGTGCCATAATATTTACATGGTTGCCTGAGGGGCATGATCTCCGAGTCCGATCACACTAAAATTGCTTAAACCGAAATAAAACTAGATTCGCGAAAATGCTTAAAACTAACAAACTTCAAGAAAGAAAAAGGAAATGGGTAGAGATCCTTACTAAAATTAACACGTTATGGCGCGTAAAATCTGAATGTATTCCTGCCGAAAAAAGACGCGCATCATGTCTTCAAAAATTTCTACTATTCACAATTCACACTAGCGAAACAAATTTTAGAAAAAATCACAAATCTCAGAATTTTCATACTCAAATTGAAAGACTCAATACTCAAAAGAAAAGCCAAAAGATAAATCTGGAGGCAAGATAAATTGTGATACTGGCGCCTACCTCGGATTAAAAAGATGCCACAGTCCTCTTGAAGTTTTCAGAAAGCCAAGCCTGGCAGAAAGATTGCTTAAATGGTAGAAATCTGTCGTCCGAGCGTCAAGGATTCTCCTTTTCGTATTTCGTGCCGATGGCCAACACAAGACTGACGCGTTCTTCCGTTGTTTCGCCTTTCCCACTTCTCTCTGTCCCGCCAGAATCTATGCCCGCCAGGTGCTGCCCTCGTCAACTCTGCATGTTGATCCCGCTCTGTGAGAGTCGACTAGGTGTCTCTCTGGTAGTTAGTACTCCGGCTGGGGTTTACGGCAAGATGTGTGCGCCCGAATTGTTATGACAAGTACGGAGTGTGAGAGGGCCCGGCTTTGTTTTATCCGCGAGCCGGCAAAATGGTTGGAGAGTGGACCCATTTATCGTGTTAATGTACCAAAGATGGTATAGGTGCTTGGGGTTAGCCTGGCTACAGTGGTGATGGTGAGTAGTCACATGTGAAATTTCAGAAGGATAGGCAGAGAGACTTTGGAATACTTCGAAACCGGGACAGGACGCCAGGTCCCTAATTACAATAGATCTCTAGGTACCTGTTTGACTCTAAATTTTTGAATGATAAATTCATAATTACTATTCATTCCTAGAAAATATAAAAAAGAAATATATAAACATAACCTATATTGACTCTATCCACACTCATTCAACGTACTACAATTCCTTTCATACTCATTTCTTAATTATTTCAATATTGAGCTGATGTTGGTCATGGGTTATTTCGCGCTTAGAATATTTTGATATAATTTAAAATTTTGGGGAGGATCCATAACGAAGTCGTAGGCCATAATGTTACACATAAAATATCCGAAGTAAATGATTCCCGAATTAAAAAAATGTCCGAATTAAAACATTGAAAAAGACGAACCTAATAACATTTTCCAAGCAAACTTTGCAGGATTCAATTCAGCACTAAATTCTCTCGATTTTTTTTTCAACTAAAAATTCGATTTTTGAGAAAGTTTGTTGTATTTTTTTAAAATACTATGCACATTTTCAAACAAAATTTTTTCCCATTAATATATATTTTTGAAATTATTGTTATTTTAAATTCAAACAATAATTTTAAGAAACTTTAAAAAGCAAAAAAATATATCTGATGAAAGTATTTGATTATTGTATTTTTAATAAATAAATAATATTGAATGAACAAAAATTTTTCAATTGTTTAAATTCGGGAATTTTTTAGATCGGATATTTTATAATTCGGCAATTTTCTGTCGGGAATTTCAAAATTCGGTAATATTATATACTGTCGAGAATTTTTCAATTCGGGAATTTTATATTTCGGCACTTATATAATTTCGGGAATTTTACATTTCGGCACTTCTATTATTATTATTATACCATTAAGCCATTTCCCTTTCGGGGTAGGCGTGACTTGCTCGGTTGGAGAATAGTAGTGTGTATATGGGTATAAAGTAGGTAGGTATATAGGTATGAGGTAGATAGGTATATAGGTGTTAGGTATAGATATTTTAGATTGATCTGGAATTCTCGTGTTATTTATTTAAATGGCACGTTTATTCCGCAACACTGCTCCGACCCAGGTTGCTGATCAATCTCTCTAGCGATCACCCCAAGTGAAGAGCCTCACATAATTGTTATGTATGGTTCTCCACTTGGGCCCATTAGTATCCAAGGTCTTTGTTTCAGGCGTCATTCATTCTACTGTCATTCTGTTTACAAACTATTTGTCGCCATACTTTTCTGTCCTGGCATACTAATCTAGCTTCCTTCACGTCCATGCATTTTTTCATGCAAGGTCTTGTATTTCTATGGCTTCTTATGTCTCTTCGGATCAATGCCTCATTTACAGATTCTAACCATTCTTTCGGCGGTCTACCTCTGGGCATTCTGCCATTTACTTTACCTTTATACACTTGTTTGGTCAGTCGTTCATCTTTCATTCTTTCAAGATGTCCGAACCATCTTAACTGATATCTTTCCCATGTATCAACTAGTGTCTCTCCTGTACCACATTATTTGAGGATTGTCTCGTTTCGGACTTTGTCCATCACTGTTTTCCCGCATATTATGCGCAGAGGTTTCATGCCGATCGCGTTAATTTTACTCCTGTCCTTTTCTTGACAGGTTCATGTTTCGCTACCGTATAGTACAGTCGGTTCGAATATAGAATTATGTATGGCCATTTTAGCTTTTTTTGATATGTTTTTATTTGTTAGGATGGACCCTGCTCTACCGATAACCTGCTTACCCTTATTTATGCGCCTATCTAACTCCTCATCTATTTTTCCGTCGTTAGTGAATAGACTACCTAGATATACGTACTTGTCAACTTGTTCTAATCTCTCATCATTTAGGGCAATGTTGCATATTGTTTTCTCACTTTTTCCCTCAAACACCATAATTTTTTTTTATTTGCGTTAATTTTGAGGTCCATGTTGTTCATGCTTGTATTAAGTTTATTCAACATTCTTTGCAAGTCCTCGATTGATTCTGCCATAACAAACTTGTCATCTGCGAGAATTTCATTATTCGGAAATTTGCCAATTTGCGAATTTTACAGTGTCGGGAATTTTATTTTTCATGATTTTTCAGTCCCCTATTCCGAAAAATAAAATTTCCGACACCGGAAAATTCCCGAAATTATAAATTTATAAAATTCCCGAATAATAAAATTCTCGACAGAAAATTGATGAATTATAAAATATCCGAACTAGAATATTCCAGAATTTAAACAATTAAAACAATTGTTTGTTGATAAATATTTTTTTAAATAATATTCGAGAACTTTCAATTTTGAGATTTTCAGTATTCGGCAATTTTACAATTTCGGGAAGTTTACAGTGTCGGGAATTGTATTATTCGGGATTCTTCAGTCGTACCAAAAATATTTCCAAGCATTTTAAAAGATTTACAAAAATCTAAAAAAATCTGGAAGATTTTAAGGCAATTTTTTTGCAGAATTTTACAAAAATTTCAAGAAAAATAAGCATCATTTTAAATCCAAAAATCCAAAAACTGAAGAAACATTTTTCCAACTACTTGCAGCTATAATTCTATTTTTATAAAATTTTTAGAATATATAATAATTAAGAAATTAGAAAATTCATACGAGAACTTCATTAGACGGAAACAGTAATATAAGTTATTCATGGACTTTTATCTTTGGCATTTATTAAAGTAACCATCTTTTGCAAAGCGTGGACATTTTACGTTTATTATAAATGTAGGAATGTTTCAATTGGAAATTTATTTTTAATTCAAATGGTTCTTGTCCGAGCTAATTTATCATCAGTACGCCTCAAGGGGTATGACAAGAATTGCTTACAATGCTCCAAGTGACTGTTGCAAACTATATGGATGGGTGCTATCGGCGGGTTGTTGAGGCTAGAGGGAAACTGAAGGGTTTCGCCTGACGCGCCGTCTATATTTATCGCGGGTAACTTAACCCGCGCGGCATCTACGTTATAATATCTTTGGGTACTGTCAGCAGAACAAATAGTGGTTGAACTAAACACCTGTTGCATTGTAAGAAACTTCCTAAAACATCAGGAAGTAGGCGATTGAAACCTTATGGAGCCGGAACTTAATTTGATCTCAACTTAACATTTTCGCAAGAGGTTTCGAACATTGATATAAACTTTGGTATCTTTAACTCATCGCACACTTGACGTAGTACGTGACTGATGAAGAAAAACTGGGTTTGCCCGAGAAAAAAGTTGGAAACTCCAAAATAATAAATGGACACTGAGACATCCAATATTTGGCTGAGGAAGGGCATCCTGTTTCGAGAGACGGAAGGATTCGTCATTGGAATTTAGGACAGGGACTCCTTGGCTTTCCTTCTTTCTCTTTCTTCTCCTTCTTGTCTATACATTATTTCCTCAAATTCTCTTACCTTTTCAGCCATTTCCTTCTTCTTAACCACTCTGCTGGTCTTCACTTTATTATTTCTTCAAAATGCTTTGGAGAAATCATTTCCATACAGTGCTTCCAAAATGTAGTCCCTACAAAACTGTGCATGCTTCGCGAAAAACAATGCACGCGCAATAGCGTAAGGACTACATTTATAGAGCACTCCTCCCATCTTTAATCCTTCCACATCCTGCAGTCTTTTATTCACGTCTCCTAGCTCTTCTTATCTCCTCTCGCTTTCTTTCGTAACTCTTCTCCTATTTTTTTATCAGCCTGTGCATGCCTCTGTCTATTTCAGCATTCTTACGTCTGTCCATTTCTTCTTTTCAGATTTTCTTTTACTCGAAAGTTTCGTCGTGTGGAGGCTGAAGCAACTGCACCTATGTCTTGCATGTGTGGTTCAATAATTCCGCTCTTATTAGTTACAATAAGCAGTCTTTGCATTGCAATGTCAAATGTTTGTCCATTTTCTGAAATAAAATATTTTTCCCCCTGTTTTTCTCATCGCTTGTGTTAGTATTTTTGTTAGTTTTAGTAGTGTAACATCAATTTTAATCACACCCATGCCATTTAAAAATTCTTTATCTACTTTTTAACAATATATTTTTTATATCCTTCATATTCCAATTACCTAATGGTTTATCATTTTTAGTTTTGGTTTTATAAATGGTTGGTGAGATTTTTACTTATACCTTGATGAGGTTTCGTTTGCTGCATGTAAATTTTTAATGACTCACTCCCTAATTATTTTTAATTTTCGCATTCTATCATCCCAGTTTTGGTATGTCTTGAGAATATACGTTCAAGTTCTCTCTCCAGATGGACAAAAAGGTTTTTGTTAAGTTTAGTATTGATTTATTCACGTGTTCCTTTCCGTTATCTGTAAATAAGATTTGAGGTGTTCCCCATTTCGAAATTATACGTTTTCTTTACACATACATGCAAAACCCTCGTTTGTCCACCGTTCACAGTCATCGAAAATGGTCGATTCCATACTGTCTGCGAAAGCGATGAGAAAAATCGCCAACATGAGTGAGCAAAATTCTCTCATCGGTTACAAAAACATGCAAAACTCAGGTTTTAAATTATAATTTGTAAATAAAAATGTTATTCGATAGACGAGACATCATGAGCAGTGAGCAAACCGCACATCTGGCCTCTTGTATCGAAATATACTATTATGAAATTCTTTTTCAACTGTTGATGCTCATTAATTTTTGAATGTTATTATTTCTACCCTTACGGTAAACATATGAAGGCTAGAATGTCTGGATTTCTCAACTTTGATATTGGCAAGGAACCCATCATATCTGACGCTATAACTGTCCATGGTTCTTCAATTATTCTGTTAATACCCATCAAACCAAGTTGATTATTTACTTTCGGTGTTATTGTTTGATAAATGCCACATTCCTTTACGTATTTCAATGTTTTAGAGTATATTCCGGGCCAAAAATAATTTTCATGTGCTTTTGTGTATGTTTTTTCTCTATCTAAATGTACAGCTTGTTTATCGTCGTAATTTTTAATATAGATGTTTTCTCTGATCTCTTTTTGTATCGCTAATTTCCAAGGATTAGTTAAATTGTGCAGCGATTTCAAAGAAATATGATCTTTCCCAACTTTAAAGGAATATCCTTCCTAATATGGTCTACATTTTCTTATAGCCTAAGCCACTGTTAAGCATTATTTTTCTAAAGGTTGGTATGACCCGTTAAAGCATTTACTCGCAAAATCTATTACGTAATTTTATCCATTAATTCTCTGTGTTGAAACAGCTCCTGATCTTGTGTCGCTGGCATCGGTTTCAAGTTGAAATGGATTTTTGGAATCAGGGCATGATAAAATCGATGCTGTAGTTAGTAAATTTTCATTGTTGAAAACGCCTGCTCCTGTTTCTTAGTTCATTTCCACTTTACTCCTTTTTTTCAACAATTTTTACAAAGGTTCTATAATGAGCAATTTTCGGAGAAAATTTCATATAATATGAAGACATTCCTGTCAATCATTGTAGTTGTTTAACTCTCTTTTTTGTTAAAAAATCTAAAATAGGTTTAATTTTATCTTCATTTAACCGTGTATGAGACTATGCGCTGCGTGTAAGCATAGGGCACTGCCAGCATATAAATTCAGGTTAAATGGAGGCGTCGAGCTATATTCGGTTTGATATCAGGTGTTGTTAATTTGTCCATGAGGCGCTGGAATGTAGCAGGTGCATTTGTTAAGCCAAATAGCATTCACTTATACTGGTGCGTTTCTTTGCCTAATACCATAAAGGCTGTTATTTCCTTTGATTTTTTGTCAATTAGTGTCTGATGATACGCTAGACGAAAATCAATTTTTGAAATGTATTTTGCATTCGGTTGTATTTGGTCTTTTTGCCAAATGCAGTTAACTAAAACGAATTCTATTTACAAAAATAAAAAAATAGAACATTTTCTTCGCTACCAGGATTTGCATACTGGACCCTTAGGATTAAAATTCAAAACTCTAACCACTGCGCTACCAACCCTGATAACTATTGTTCCTTTTTTTTGAGTATTTGACTTCAAACCAGTCACCCCCTTTACGCTCCGCTTCCCTTCCAATTCCCCTCAAGCAATCGCTCATTTTACTCAACTTTGAGTATTCTTTCAAAAGTAATAGGAGACTTTCAAATGTTCTGTTCAATAAACACACAAAATAGTTTTGAACTCTACCAAAATAATGTTAAGCTTTTCCTAAATGCCTTTGTGTCCCAGCTTTACGCAAATTTTGCGGAATCTGTTCATAATCAATTTTCTCCTTGTGAAGACTTAATAGTATCTTTCTTTTTTTGGTTGGTGACCGCGGACATCTGCTGTATTATTATTATTATCGATTAGCAATTCGATCTCGAAAGTTCATTGCCTCATCTACCCAAAACCGCCACGCATCTCTATCCTGTGCATCCTCCATCCAGTTTAAGTAATCATGTCCTAGTTCTTTTAGATCATACCTTAAATTTTTCTCCCATGTGTTTCTCGGTCTGCCTAGAGGTCTCTTACCAGTCGGTTTCCCTCTTAAAACTTGCGCCACTGTTCTTTCATTGCCCATTCTTGCCACATGCCCCGCCCATCTTAATTTACGCGCTTTCATTACTCTATTAATATTTGCTGATCCGTAGAGAGCATGCAGCTCATCATTATGCAGTTTTCTCCTTTCACCAGTCTCTTCATCCCTCCTTGAACCATAGATTTTTCTAAGTACTTTATTTTCGAAAACCCTAAACCTATTCTCCTCTTCCTTCGTCAGCGCCCACGTTTCACACCCGTACATGACGACCGGCATTATTATCGTTTTGTAAATTCTTACATTGATGTTTCTAGATAGCGATCGCGATTTTAGTAGCGTGTTTGCTGCATAATAGCACCCATTGCCAGCGTGCAGCCGCGCGTTGATTTCCGTTTTAATGTTATTTTCGCTAGTTATAATAGACGATGGTCATATATTTTGTCTTCGATTTGCTAACTTCCAAAGCAATATCTTTGGCTTTTGTGATCAAGATTTCTGCATTTTTAGCTACGGTTTCTTTATCATCCCCTAGTAAGTTGAGATAATCCGCATACCCAAGAATTTGTATTATCCCATTGAGGGTAGCACCGGTCGGATTCGCTTGTACTTGTCTGACCACGTATTCTAAAACTAAGTTGAAAAGGGCGCACAAAAGTGCATCGCCCTGTTTCAGGCCATCGCGGATCGAAAACTCTTCAGATAAACTTCCGTTTACACGTATTCTACCCCTACTGCCGCTTAAGCAAATTTCGATAAGTCTAACTAATTTTCTTGGTACACCCAAGAACTCTAGGATCCAGTACATTCGTGCGCGTATAATAGAGTCGTAAGCTTTTTTGAAATCGATAAATAGCTGATGTACTACTTCATTAAATTCCCATTTCTTTTCTAACAGTTGTCTAATTGTAAACATTTGATCGCTTGTAGATCGGTTTCGGCGGAATCCACACTGGTAATCTCAAATGATTCCTTGGCAAAAGGAGTTAGTCTACTTAAGATTACATTGGACAGATTCTTATAGCACGAAGGCTCAAGTGAAATTCCCCGATAATTGTTACAGTTCGTTTTATCGCCTTTTTTAAAGATGGGAATAATAATAGAGGTATTCCATTCCTCCGGCATGCGTTCTGTTTTCCCAACTGCGCGTATTAATTTACAAATTTGCCTTGTGAGGCAAGGGCCTCCATTTTTTATCAGTTCTGACGGTAGGTAGTCGATGCCCGCGGCTTTGTTATTTTTCAACATCTTTATGGCCATTTCTATTTTTACATCAGTAGGATCATCAATTAATGGATCGGCAGTGTGGATTTCACCGAGATTACCTTCAACGGGGGCTTCGCGTACATTTAATAGCTTATCGAAATAGTTTTTCTATAAATTCAGTCTCTCTGTAGCATCGGCTACTACATTGCCATTTTCGTCCCTCATTACTTCCGTTCTACTTTGTAAGCCTTTCCTTATAAAATTGATTCCCCTGTACATCTCACGCGGGTTATTTTGTTTATTATGCGTTTCTATTGCTAGCATTTTATTCTTTTCCCACTCCCTTTTCTTGGATCCATAAAGCCTATTTGTACTTTTACTAATCTCGAGATACTTCTTATGTGTTTGATCGCACTTATTTTGTAAACTAATTAGATAGATAAACGTTTATTCTTTAGCCTGCTGGCCTTAAAAAATTGACTTGTTTACACTTCCATTTTTTTACAGAATTTTCTTAAAACTAACCCTTAAAACTAACATCCTTCCACACCTTATCTCTAACGCCGCTCGCTCTTATCGCATTGCCTTCCTCGCTTCGCCTCGCCTCGCTCGCATGTCCCTACTTTCTTGCTTTGCCTCGCATTACCAAACTCTGCTTTCGCGGCTAATACCTAATACTTATCTACTATTTACAATATTTACATTTACTTATATTTACTTCCTCCTCTATTTACAGTCTTTCCTTCTCCATTCTTCTTCCTCCTTCCTTCTCTTCTTCTCCATCTTACCCAAGACTCCCTTCACCCATGCTACTGCCCTTTTGTCCCACCTTTAATGCATCAATACCCCCAATGCTTATCCCACTCCTTTCCACCTCTAAACACTCCTCCAACCTGTGCTCCACTCTTGCCTCCCCCTTCCCACATAGTTCACACATACTCTTTTCCCTAGCGAGCCAGAACCTATTGAAATCCTCCATGCACCCACATTTCATCCTCGCTATAAGCTCCTGACTTCCTTTCTCTCCTTTCTCACACAAATATTGCGCTCTCGCCCTTGGCATAATCCACACATAGTTCCCATTAAACCTTGTCTCTCTTATTCTCTCTTCCCCTGCTGTCTTCTCTCTCTCCATGCTGTTTTTTTTAACAAACTCATATACCTTCCTTCCTTCCTCATGCATCCTTCTCACTTCATCCATCTGCAGTCCATTCGTTCTAAAATACCTTTCTCTTTCAACCTCCATCTTCCCACCCCCTCTCATGTTCTCCTTCTCCCACCAACACTCTCTAACCAGCTTAGTTCCCCCCTCTTCCAAAAATTTCTCCTCATATTTACACGCTCGACTCCCCGCTAGAATCCCTGCACTCGTTCTCCCCGTTTCGCTCCTGACAATATAATTAGGCGTATTCCTTGTATCCCTTTCCTTTCTCTTCAAATCGTGATCGATGAAAACTTCCTTATCCTTTATCCTATTTTTATTTCGCATTACCCTCAACTTTTCTTCCCAGCTCTCCAACTCCACAACCGCCACTTCTTTCTCCTTTCTCTCCTCCAACTTAACTTTCCCTACCCTGCCTTTATTCCACCCTATGCTCGGTAGCAGCACTTCCACGCCCTCCCTTTCTTCCCCGCTCTTCATCTTCAACCCTCTTATCACAATATTATTTCTCCTGTCTGCCTTCTCCTTTCTCTCCTTTCTTTCCATTCTCAACTCCATTGCTCTTATCCTTCCCCTATCCGCCCTCTCCTCCTTTTCATTCCTACGCTTTCCCACTTTCTCTTCTATCATATTCCCTACCCTCTCCCAAATACCTTTAATCTCGCCTCCGCTACCCCCGTCTCCTATTTCCATTTCCGTCCTGCCCTCCACCTTCTCAAGCCTTTTTTCCGCCCTTTCTTTTCACACCCCAATCTCCTCTTCCATCTGTTTTATTTTAACTTTTTTTTCTTTTCTTTCCCTCTCTAACCCATCTACTCTCTCTCTCAGCTCTTTCACCTCCTTTTCCCATTTCTCATCTCTGATTCTCAAGTCCTCCCTCATGTCTTCCATCTGCTCCTTGGTCCCCCTTACGTCCTCCCTCAGCCCCCTGATCTCGCCTAACAACATCCCGAGAGCCTCCTTTTCCAACATCCCCTCCATTGGGGGGGGGGGCTAGGTGTTATCCCGCTTTTTTAAACGGGCTCTCGACCTCGCTTTTCTCCGGACTCTCTTGGCTGTCTCTCTTCCTTTTCAAGAGATCCTCCCCGTCACTTGCGCTCGACGCTCTCTCCCTTACCTTCTCGCTTCCTTCGTTGCCACCGTCCCGATTTCGCCCTCTTCCCGACGCACCGCTCGACACCGGGCGACGCTTTGTTGGCCGTCGTGGCTTGTGGAAAATTCCCTCCCCGTCAGTTTCACTACCGGCACTGCCAGTACTCTCGCTGCCCTTTTTTTTCTTCAATTCCTCAGTCCCTGCAGACACCCCTTTCTCTCCCTTAGCATCCCCTAACTCTGCGAGAACCACCCTTGACCCCTCGAAAGCCTCCTCACTCCTGACCCAGTGCTCCCAATCTTGCTCCACAACCGCACTGCGCATGCGTCGCGCCGAATTTCTGATTGGCTGCATAGCGCGCGCTTATTTAAAATGTTCAAAATATGCAAATTATTTGTTTTAAACAAATAATAATTAGAAAATGCATAAAAATACATTTTTCATTGCGAAATAAACTTACGCAGTCATAGATATAATAATAATTTGATTTCAATGCTGAAAACACATTATTGTGTTGTAATTAATTATGAACAAAAATTTGTCTTTCTTCGATGTCCGAAGGAATAATGTGTTTTCAGCAGTGAAATCAAATAATTAGTATATTTATGACGGCGAAAGTATATTTTGCAATAAAAACTGTATTTTTATGCATTTTCTAATTATTATTTGTTTAAAACAATTAATTTGCATATTTTAAACATTTTAAATAAGCGCGCGCTATGCAGCCAATCAGAAATTCGGCGCGACGCATGCGCAGTGCGGTTGGGGAGCAAGATTGGGAGCAATGTCCTGACCACGAACTCGCCCGATTACTTGCCAACCTAACCTCACTTTCCCTATCCAACTAGATACCACCTCACACCCACGCTGAAACTCACTTTTTATCTCCCCAATTCACCCCACACAACTCTACTCACCTCCTCGGCTTCCACCCTCACACTCCACTCACACCTTCCACACAAATTCCGTAAAATTCTCTCCCCACCTTTTTTACTAAACACGTTCTCACTTCCGCCACCAACATGCAAGTCGTTTTGTAAACTAATTAGTTTGGCCTTCCGACGTTTTTCAAACCAAAGTTTGCACTCTTCGTCAAACCATGGTTTGCTTTTGTTTACTTTCTTTAAACCTATAGTAAGTTTCGCGGCTGTCTTTATCGCCTTTTTCATATTGCTCCACAGGGTTTCCGAGTCCTCCTCGTAATTATCGTTATTCTCTCTCTGTTCTTGGAGAGCGTCGAAACTATTAGAAATGTCAACTTGATAATTTAATGTTTCTGTTGGTGTTTTAAACTTATCTATATTGAAACGAACTGTTGGCTCTGTGCGGCTTGTTTTCTTACTTAACGCTAGCCTAGATCTTAGATTTAATATCACGAGAAAGTGGTCTGAATTTAAATCCGCTCCTCTGTACGATCTTATATCGAGAATGTTTGTATGAAGTCTTCTGTCAATTAGCACGTGATCAATCTGATTGCGAGTGATACCATCTGGTGATGTCCAGGTGGCTATATGTATATTTTTATGCTTGAAATATGTGCTTTTGACAACGAGGTTCTTTGAACCTGCAAAGTTTATTACTCTAGTTCCATTATCATTACTGACGTCATGCAAACTTTCCGACCCTATTGTAGGCCTATACATCGGTTCTTTTCCAATTTTCGCGTTGAAATCTCCCAATAATATTTTTGCGTCATACGTTGAGAACTTGTCAAAAACCTGTTCGATTGTTTCGTAAAAAAGATCTTTAGTGTCTTCGTCTTTGTCCTCGGTGGGGCAGTGCACGTTGATTAACACCTGTTTGCTAAAATTACCCTTTAGTACAATGTATGATAACCGATCGTTAATGAATTGCATGTCAATAACCGCTTGCGAAATTCGTTTATTAATGAGAAAACCGGTCCCCAGTGTGCGCCCCTTAGCTCCCCCATAGTGAAAAGTATAGTTATCCTTAGAAATTGACGCATAAACGCCCAGCCAGCAGGTTTCTTGAAGTGCTATTAAGTCAGTATCGTATGTCTTTTCTATCTCAATGAGTTCGCTAAATCCGCCAGTATTTAGACTACGCGCGTTCAGAGTTCCAGCCCTTAGATATTTCACTGTATTTTTTTGTTGTTGCAAGTTAGCCATGATAATTTAGTGGAAATCCGCACGTTAGGATCCTATTCCGATCGTAGGTGAGTGCACCGTCCCAGCAGTGATAACCCCCATACCTCTCTGGGTCTAAGTATGGGAGCTTTCCGACTTTGACAAGGATCGTGTCAACTTGTCGTCAGACACATTACGGTTTCATCCTCGTATCCTAACACCCCCCTGCAAGGCAGCGCGCCTACTGGCATCAATACCCCTTTGGCCCTATACAGGCGAATCATTCCACAGATCCCTTGCGGGCAGTGTCATCGCTGCGGTGTCCAATGGGGCAGCAGGATTTTTCCCTTACAAGATTTTTAGTTTTGGTTCCGGTAGTGTTGCTATGTGGATACACGCTACCCTTGGCTTGCCAGTACCCACCCATTGCGTATGAACGCGAATGGGCGAGTCCTCCCAAGCCATGGTTGTCGTGTACCTATTTTTCACTAGTGTGGGTTCACCACACCCACGACTGGACATCTGCTGTATGTGTTTGTTAAATGTGTATGTTTGAATCCTAATCCTGGCTTTTTATCTTTTCTCTTGATTAAATTTTCTAACTGCACTTGTTGTGCAGTTTCTTTCTTTAATATTCTATCTTTATTCTTCGCTTGTAAATTCAATATATAAGAAGAATAAAATTTTCTTTTTTTACGTCTGGGAATTTTATAATTTAGAAACTTAGGATAGAACCTAATAAAAACGACATGTTCCAGACTAATAGTTTTTTTTTCTATTGTTAAAATTATGGTAAAAAAGATAAAAAAATGTTTTATGAAGACGGAGCAGGTATGCCCCGTCTCCATCTTGGAAACTTTGTGAACGTACACATTAGAATTACAATGCAACACATCGGAGAGCGAATACTTAGGTGTAAGAAGGGTGAACATCAGTAATAATTTCTATAGTATTATTTTTGTAACAGTTATTTTCTTAATTATATGTTTGTTATAATTTAAGTTAGTGCTATTGATATTTGAGATGAATTTAGAGAATTTTGTTATTTAGTTATAAATTTAACTATGTTATTATAAGAACTATTAAAATAATCTAAATCGGTAACTAAATTCATACAAGTTTCACCTTCTTTTTTAATAAAAACCATCTCAGCAAAAGCACGTTTATATCCATTAGGTTCAATATGCAAAATTTCTACCTCATTCCATTTTATGAAACTAGAGTCACCTCGGTGTTCTTGTGTTAAATGTTGACTTATAGCTTTATGATATTTTTTATCTAATCTGATGTTATTTTTATGTTCTTTAACTCTAATTCGGAGCGGACGTTTCGATTGGCCAATGTAAGCTTTCCCACAACGACAGGAAATTCTGTATATAACATTACATTGGTCCAAAGTATCAAGTCTGTCTTTTCCTAATTTAACAAATTTGTCAAGTTTAGTATCAACTCTAAAAACAGTTTTTATATTATCGGTTTCATTTAAAAGTCTTTTAATGTTATGTGAAATTTGGCCTAAAAAGGATATTGAGATAATTGCTTTCGGGTTTTGATTAGTATTGTCAATATTGATATTGTCGTTAATGTTGTTATTTTTAGTTTGTAGTTCAATTAATCTTTTGTTAATGTGCTTATCAATAAAACTAGTTGGATAATTATTATAGAACAATAGTTTTTCAATTAGTTCCAGATTTTTTGAGTGAAAAGAAACGTCTGCTAAAAGAGTGGCCGAATCAACAAGATTTTTGATAATTCCAATTTTATGCTGTATGGGATGATTAGAAAAATAGTTCAAATATCTTCCTGAATAAGTTTTTTTGCAGTACCAATTAGTTTTTATAATATTATTTTCAGATCTTATTATTTCTAAATTTAAAAATCCAATTGAATTGATTTCTTCTTTCTCGATTGTAAATTGTAGTCTGTTGTGATAGGAATTAAAAAGTGAAACGATCAAATCTATTTTATTTTCGGGGATAATTAAAAAAGAGTCATCAACATAGCGTACATATATTGGAATTTCAAAATTGATTTGATCAAGAACTTCTGATTCTAAATCTTGCATGACAATTTCCGATAGAATAGCTGAAATCGGTGAACCTATAGGCATACCATGTATTTGCTGGTAAAAGTTATTATCAAATCTGAAAAAGGTGTTATTCATAAGAAAAGAAATGCCATCCTTGAAATCGTCGAAAGGAATTTTAGTATTCTTCTTTATGTAATTCAATCTAGACTCTATGCTTTTTAGAACAAGTTCTAAAGGAACATTAGTAAAAAGTGTTGTGACGTCAAGTGATACCATACTGTGATTATCCGTTATTTTAAAGTTTTTGATTTTTTCTTTAAATTCAATTGAGTTTTTTATGTTATAAGGATAAGATGGTAAGGAATCGGAAATAATTTTGCTGAAAATCTTGGCTAAGTAATAAGTAGGAGTGCCTATGGAAGATACAACAGGTCTAAGAGGACAATTTTGTTTATGTATTTTTGGCAGTCCATATATTCTAGCAATGTTAGTATTTACCGTAAGTAAATCTGCTCTTTTTGTGCTAGGATTTAGGAAACCACTTGTCCTCCAACCATCTACCATTTTGAAGGTATCAATTTGTAAAAAGTTCAAAGGGTTATAATTAATTTTTTTATATGTTTTAGAATCATTTAATAAAATGTTCATTTTATTAGTGTAATCTTGGCGACACATCACTACGGTTTCATTTCCTTTATCTGCTTTGGTTACTAAAATCTTTTTTTTATTTTCACTCATAAAACTATTGGTAATGTTAATTTTATTAGCAATTATTCTATCTATACCTGAGATTCGTTGTGGTTTCTTTAAATAATTGGTGTGGGTTGGTTGAACTTGATTGGCCAATCAAGTCTTTTTTAAAAACCCGGGAGGACGGAAAGCCAAATCGGATTGG
>CAKNYM010047777.1:81125-148829 GCA_932195095.1 Andricus curvator
TTTAAATTTATTATAATGGATCATCGTGAAAGTCTTAAATCTATTACGTATGTTTGACTCTATCCAGTCCTTTACAGTAGAAACGGCCTCAGGGCCAAAGTTTTCATGAATATTTCGTAGAAACATATTTAAAGATTCACAAAATGACAAAAAAGACGCAATATTAGTCAATGCGTGTAAATTCAATATATAAGAAGAATAAAATTTTCTTTTTTTACGTCTGGGAAATTTATAATTTAGAAACTTAGGATAGAACCTAATAAAAACCACATCTTCCAGACTATTAGTCTGGAAGATGTCGTTTTTATTAGGTTCTATCCTAAGTTTCTAAAGCTTGTAAATTCGTATTTATTTTATTCTCTCTCTTTATATTATTCGCATCCTTATTTTTTTATACTCTCTTGCGTCGCTCGCGTTATAGGGTTTAGGGTTTGAGGTAAAACATCAACGAGCAAAAGTTCACTTCCGTGGTCATTTACCCACAGTCATTTCCGGACATACGATCTGTAAATGTGATCTGTGCTTTACCGCGAGAGTGTGACGCCGAAGTTCAGGTACCTGCCACGGCGTCTCGTCGTGGGGTCTTCCGCGCTCCCTGTCCCGCTGGAGCATAATGGAGACTTGTCTTTTAAAAGCCCATATTCAGAGGCGCGCAGACGTGGGGTTCCAGCGTTCCCGGTCCTGTTAAGGCATTGTGGCTTCTAGAGGCATTGGTGGAGTGGGTGTAGCGGGCAATAAAACGAGACATCGGATCGGATGCATTCATTCCAATGTGCGATGCAAGCAATATATACTGTGTTTGAAAATAGTGCGAAATGAAGTATCATGTATACCACGACTATCAATAAATCAGAAAAGAAAGTGTCTAAATATTATTGAACATTTGGAATGTCTTAAAGCTCGTTTCGAGTTTCTCGCCAAACAGGGAAGTGGACTTTAGAAGAAACCTAATGGCATCAACGATCGATTGCAGTGGATTGACGTCGACAAAGCATTGCAGAGTAGAGAAAAAACGTACATTGTCGCCAACCTAGTTCACAAGGATGTTCTTGCCTTTCTAGATGACGCCCAAGTGCTGCTTTTTATACATGTGGGCCAAGCCCACATGTATAACGGCTCGAGCGTGAACACCGGGCCGTGCATACGTCGAATTAACTCAAACGCGTTTTTCTCGAAACAAGGTTTTCGAAGTCGGTGAGTAAGATATCTCAAGAATGGCTTCGCCGATTGCTTTCACATTCGTATCAGTTATTTTTGATATAAAACTGGTGGGATTGAACGATCGTTTTTTTATGAATTTTTTTTTGTTATGGTCGAAAAAGGAGCGGGTTTTTAGCGAAAAATTGACTATTGACTTCAAAAGTCCGCCATTTCATAAAAAATGAATATTTTTACATTTAGTTTCATTCACTTCCAGGCAAAAACTGTTTACTAACGAATGCCGTTGGATTTTTTGATTTCGGATGATCCAGACTTGAACCACTTTACACACAGCAAAACGCCTTTTTTTCAACCCTAAATTATCTAAAGATTGGTAAGGATGATCCTGATGTAAAGAACTTTAAATCAAAAAGTGAAGAGATATACGTCACCACGGATTTGAAATTATAGTTCACCAACAACGCAAGATACCCTATAATGACTGAAATGGAGGAGTTTCAAGAGAAAAGAAGCATGTGTGAACGTGCAAAATACGAATGACAACGAGTGCTTCATGTGGGCTATATTGTCAGCCATGCATCCAGTGAATAGAAATCAGTGCAATCCTAAACGCGTGTCCAGTTACCAGAAGTACAAGGATGAATTCAACTTTACTGGAATAAATTTCCCCGTAGCAATGAAAGATTTGTCAAAATTTGAAGCACAAAATAGCATCTCCGTGAATATTTATGGCTTGATTAAATAGAAGCAAAAGTTGATAGTCGTTCCTCTTCATCTCACTTCATAGGTGAGGGAAACTCATGTAGATATCCTCCGAGTTAAAGAGGAATATGTGAATGAAGACAGTAGTGATAAAGAAGAAGACAACAATCAACAGGATAGCAGACCCCAGTCTTTCAACTTCCACTATGTATGGGTCAAAGATCTTTCGCGATTAGTTAGCCGCCAGCTATCGAAGCATGATGGAAGAAAACATATCTGTGAACGATGCTTGCACTACTTTTCAATAATAGATAAGCTGGCAACTCATAGCGAAGATTGTAAAAAAGTGAACGATTGTAAAATAGTGCTACCAAAACCTGGTAGAAATAGAATTGAATTCTAAAATTTCAAGTATAGAGAGAAAGTAACTTTCATTGTTTATGCCGATTTTGAGTCCCTATTAGTACCAAGTGATGACGTACAATAATAGAGGACAAACACTAAAGTTTTCTAGAAGCATGAAGTTTTTGACATCGGTTACTCGTTCAGATGCAAAAACTAATAATTCCGATGCAGAAACTAATACTAAGGCAACAGGAAGTTTTCTTTGAAGCCAGTACTTGTCATATGTTTTCTGGAATTGAGAGTGAGAAAGTTGAACTTCTAACGATGAAAGGCGTTCTCCCCTATGAATACCTGGACTCGAGTGCGAGACTGAAAGAAAACCAGCTTCCACTAAAAGAAAAGTTTTACAGTACCCTGACTGACTCATCAATATCTGATGAGGACTACGAACATGCACAACAGGTGTGGTGTGTTTTCAGTGTCAAAAGTCGGCGAATACGTGAAACTATAACTGAAGATTGATGTTTTGCTGTTCGCTGATGTTTTTGAAAATTTCCGAGAACAATGTCTCGTGGCTTACGTTCTCGATCTAGCACATTACTACATGACTCCTGGTTTTACATGGGACGCTATACTCAAATAGACATGGGTAAGGTTGGAACTGTTCACTGACGTTGATATGCTGATGATTGATAATTGAGAATGTAGTCCGGGGAAATGAGATTTTTTTCTAAAAAAAAAATAGGAAAGTTGTTTTTGTCCATAACCATGTCCGTAAAGGCATTAGAAATGACTACCGAAAAAGTTTCCCATCGGCTCGCTTACGCATACACCCCTAGCCTCGAAAAACACCACTTAAACGGATAGTAGCGCTTGTTTTTGACTATTATTCACGAAAGGGTGCATCGGAGGACAAAAGCAAATAGAAGTGAAAATATTTAAAATAAAATTTGCAACAAAAAAGGTTATATACACTTTCACTATACACACCATAGGTCATGCGAAATCAGCTCCAGGAACGGGGGGGGGGGGGGTTTCGCGTATTCCGCGAAATGTACTCGCGCGCTTAGTTTTGGACTCATAACTTATAAAAGGATAGTTTTTCGATAAAAATGCGTATATGAATATTTGTAGAGCAGAAAATTGCCTTTCAGAAACAATAAATGCATTTTGCAAGACATCATCATTGAAAGAATTAATTAATTTTTTTTAAGTGCAGCACTGGGATCACATTCTTACCCCACCCATGAGGTAGAGTTTTTGATGCATTTTTTTTATTATGGTCTTCCTTGTAGGTCTACTCCACTTGTTTTTTGTTAAAAATATTACTCGGAATTAACATTACCTTCTTTTGTTGCTTAAATTTTAGATAATTTTAGTGTCAGTTAGAGTTGGATAGTGCATCATGGGAATATTTAAAAAGTTTTTACCTTGAGGATGAATATTTCGCACATAATAATGTACATAATCTTCAATTATATCCTCTTCTTCATCAATGATCATCTTTTGCACATCTATATCGCTTTCCGTACCCCATTTTCCATGAGCAAGCAATCAAATTCATAAGGCTTGCTGGAACTGGTGCTTTGTGTAAATAGGTGAGAAGCTGTTACTACTTTTTTCCGTAAATTTTCCAGTTAACTTTTTTATGTTCCAATCCGCGTTGTCAAAAATATACCGAAAAAAGGAACTTAAATGTCTAAATCGGGTTTCCAAGATTTAACAGCAGATGCTTCGAATGTCAGGACATTCTTGTATGTAGAACAGAAGCCCAAAGCTTGAACTGCATTTACAATAGTTTTTGATCGGTCATGTAGCATGACCGATAGCTATATACGTCTTTTGCAATGTTTTAGTATCTGTTTTTTGCCCTTTACGATAACTGCGTTTCTAATGTTTTTTGTGTCACCGAATAATGTTTCCGAAAATGCGAGCCAATACCCAGATGACAAGGACTTTTGCGTGAAGCAAATACTTCAGTTGTACCAACATTGCGTATTACTTGCGTATTACTTTCTCTTGCGGTATTTTTATTTAGAAAAGTTTCGTCAAATCTTTTGTAAATGCAGTTGCAGCTTTAGGTTTTTGTTCAAAGTACAAGAATGTCGCGATACTCGAAGCATCTGCTGTTAGATCTGGGAAGCTCGATTTAGACATAAATTCCTTTTTTCACTATATTTTTGACAACGCAGATTGGAACATAAAAAACTTAGCTGGGATAGGGACGGAAACAAGTAGTAACAGCTTATCAACCGTTCACAAACCCGAAGCACCAGATCCAGCAAGCCTAATGAAGTTGATTGCCCCGGGTAAAAATTTGTGGTCTTGATTTTGTCTTGGGTAAAGACTAATCCAAGTCAATTTGAAGTTATTCTGTATGTTCAGCTCGTGAGACTTAATTGACTTGGAGAGAACCTGAGAGATTTATAACTCGAAGACAAGCCAAAAGGCTTACGAGGCCATTTATGGAAAATGTTATATGCCTGTAGTTGTTGTGATGAACGCGTTCCTAGTTTTTAATTTAAAAATCAGTTATTACAAAATTACAAGTTATATCGGCTGTACAATTTTAATACTTAGCAGATGTCAACTGTTTGGTCCCAACCTATCTGGAAGTGGCAGGTCCTACCGGTAGTAATAAAACCAATACATAAATTATTATCCTTCCGTGTCTCCAGACAAGTCTACCTGGGCTTGACTTGGCATAGCTACAGCCATAAATGCAACAAAAGTCTGTATATCTCCAATTTCTAGCTGGTGAGACGGAAACAGACATCATGGTCTCGAAGACATATTGAAGAAATTCAAGACCAAAAATAAGACCAAATATTCTTACCCGGGTGTTTGCTCATGCAAAATGGGGTGCGGAAAGCGATGTGGATATGCAAAAGCTGGTTTACGATATCAAGGTTTTCTTAATGCAGAAGAAGGGTTCATTGATGAAGAAGAGGATATAATTGAAGATGATGGTTCTTTAAAGCAACCAATCTCGACGCAACTGGAACGTGTACGTCATACACTCCTGCTCTTTCTATCCTAGAAGGTAAGCAAGAGTAGGAAATTTACGTAAGAGACTTCGTACAACACTGATCTTTGGAGTCCGGTCTCTAGCCGCGGATGACCTTACACGGCAGACGGCACAGTTGGAAATAAAAGTTTCACCTGTGGATACTTTTTTAGAGCTACCAATCTTTGTAGAATTTTATGAGGAACACTGTTGACGGACCAGATGAAGTGATCTCAGAAGAACAGCCTTTTACATCCGGCTCGCAATGGACTCAGCCTGACGCTGGCAAGTCGGGATTTTGTTGACTTGGCTAAGAAATGAAGCTTTCATACCTCCAAGACAGCCAATTATTAGAACTACAAGATGGTCTTTGTAGCCTTGCTACAGCCTGCTCAGCTCGAAAAGAAGTGATTGATATTTCGTCCGTTTTTCTTCCTCCTCCGCCGTGATATTACCATCGGCTGGTGCCCAGAATTAAATCACGTAAATGATCTTCGTCTTCAGATCTTGGAGGACAATATCAGGCTTTGTAGCACTGATATGCTGAGTGTTGGAGAATCAGAAATTCCAGTAGATGTTACACTGACCATTCTCCACAACGGACTCGAGTTCTCCCTGTCCGTATGGCAGATTAACATCATAGGAGTGCCTAAGATGATACTATAACACTTTTAGAACCGCATTGTGTCTCTCTATGTACCCACAGCATGCATACTTTGAGCATCCACTGAGAACATGTCCAAGTGTTTCTGGCTCTTGCTTGCACGCTCGGCAAGCGTCTTCCCCCTTAATCTCGAGGGAGGTATATTCGAGGTGCGGAAGATCTAGAGAGATCCTATTGTGGGTGGCACTGCGTGATACTGGTAACGTAACCGCATTATTATTTTTCATTGGGGAGTTAGCCCAATGCAACGTATCTGACTGCAAGAGCCAGAGCTCTCGGCGATGGAGTGTTTTCTTATTATTTTTATTATTATTTATTATTTTTCTTCATTTAACTTAACTGTTTACTCTTATCAACAGTTATTTTTTTTTTTCAAACTTTTTCTCGGGTGAACCCGGTTTTTCGTCATAGCCACGGACTAAGTCAAGTGACTGATGAGATGAGGATGTTATAAGTTATTTTAATACGATGTTTGAAATCATTTGCGATGATGTTGTAGGTACAAAATTAGGAGCATGGTGTAGTTTGCAGTTTGTCTTTACCGCTGTTATCCTTATCTTACAATGCGACAGGTGCTTAATACAACCGTCTTCTGAACTGCCGTCAGTACCCTACTGACTCCTAAATGTTCAAGATGTTCACTGCATCTTGCGTGCACATTGCCTGTAGCCGAAATCACAATAGGATGAATAGATGCATGTTTTACATTCCTCCATATTGCCTTTACTTCATGCCTTAGCTCGCTATACTTATGGATCTTGGTTGTATAGGTTGCCTGCAAATTTAGGTTAAGTGGACAAGCAATGTCGATGATGTAGACTCTTCCACCTTTTTTTTCTCGCATCACGATGTCAGGTCGATTGGCTCGGATGTAATGATCCGTCTGGATGGTCACATCCCAATATAAGATGTAATCTTCATTTTCTAAAACGGGCATTGGAATGTATCTATAGAAAGGCATCCATTCTGTTGAGAGTCCTAGGTTTAGGGCAAGTTGTTGTTGTATAATGCCCGCCACATCATTACGTCTGTGCGTATATTCTCTTTGAGCCATTACGCGACAACCATCAATGATGTGCTCGATGGATTCGTTGGTATCTCCACATAATCGGCACCGGTCAACCACGTCTTGATGTAACACGTGTTTGCGATAATTCCTGGTGCTGAGAACCCTGTCCTGAATCGCAATGACGATTCCTTTCGTTTCTGGATATAGGACTCCCTTTCTCAGCCAAATATTGGATGCCTCACTATCCACTTCATATTGATCGAACGTTTTGGGGTGTTCGCCGTGGATGGCTTTCTGTCTCCATTGCGTTTCTAATTCCTCTATGGTTTCTGCCCTGATGTTCAAGGCCTCCTCTGAGAACAAATTCAAGGGCGTGTAGTCAAGATCCGCTTTACAGATCGTATTGTAAAGCGTAACATCTCGCTTGCTGTTAAAATAGTCCCGCAACTGTATAACTTGTGACTCACACACTTTCCTGACATCTACAATGACCCTACCCCCTCTATGTCGTGGTAGAACTACCCTTTCAATCGCCGAATTACTGTGGTGCATACGGTGTTTCGTCATTTCGACGCGGATGATTCTGTTTAATCGTTCGAGGTCGGTGTTCGACCATTTGATGAGCCCAAAGTAGTACGTGAGAATAGGGATGGCATAGGTGTTCATTGCCCTGATCTTGTTTGCCGAGTTAAGAGAACTCTTCAGAACCAATCTGAGTCTTGTAGTGACGGCAGTCGTTAGGCTTTTCTTAACTATCGTATGCTAAATACCCTTGGATTCGAGAATACGCAGGTATTTATATGACGCCCTCAGCCATTGCCTCGATGTCATTCACGAAATCGTTCTCTTGTTCTGCGGTCCCTAATTTTCCTCTGATTAAATGCACTGTTCTGTATTTATCTAGTTCAAACTCCATATGGATATCGTTGGAAAACTGCTTTGTGACATCGACCACCCGCTGCAGTCTCTTGTCCGAACTAGCGTACAGTTTCAGGTCATCCATGTATAGAAGATGGGTCAATTGATGACCATCCCCGTTATCATGTACTCTGAACCCATGAGACATCCTATTTAGAGTTTTGCTCAATGGGTTCAACGTCAAACAGAACCATAATGCACTGAAGGAGTCTCCTTGGAATATACCCGTCGTAATGCGTATTGATCTAGTTATCCTTGGTTGTCCATGATCAAAATACTTGATTGTTGAACCCCAAAGCATCATCGCACGACTTAGGAAGTCAATGATGCGTGGACAAATTTTGTATACTTTTAAGACTTCAAGCAAATAGTCATGTGGTACGGAAGGCAACGCTTGCTTGTAGTCAATGTATGCCGTGTGCAAGTTCCTTTGATGTTTTCGAGCTTGCGTCATGGCAACAGCGTCTATGGTGACTAGATATTTACTGCATTGGGAGTTTTTACAACATCCTTTTTGTTCTTCTGTAAGGATGTCATTCTCGTCACAGTGAGAATATACCTTATCTGCTATGATAGCTGTAAGACATTTATATATTGTTGGAAGACAGGCTATCGGTCGAAATTCAGATGGATTTTGAGCGTCTGGTTTTTTATGCAACATATACGTAGTACCCTGCAGCATAAAGCCTGGCATCAGATCTGGATGTTCCATGATCTTCTGAAAACACCGTGCCAACGCAGGATGCACACTAGTCAGGTATTTGTACCAGAAATTTTGCACCATGTCCGGACCTGGAGCTTTCCAGTTACATGCTTTTTTCAAAACCGCTGAAACATCTAAAGCTGTGATGTTCGCCAGCTCCATTTCAGGGTTATTGCTTGCTCTTGCTTTCTCCAATTGGAACCACGCAGTGTCCAAATTACTTCTGTTAGTTTTTCCCCAAACATCTGACCAATTGTTAGTCATGTCTTCAAATTGAGGGACTTCGGTGTCTTGTTGGTTATTTTGCTTCACACTCAGTTCACGATAGAACCTTCTTTCATCTGCCTGAAAGGTTCGATTTTGTTGCCTTCTTGCACTACTTTTCTTGTCCCGACGCAGTCTAGCAGTAAGAACATCAAGTCTCTGCCGCTGGGAGTCTATAATCTCGTCCAATATTGCTGGTGTCAATGTCTCGATGTACCGAGGGTGGATGATTTGAATAACATGGTGTATCAGCTTTCTGGTTCGATTTCCTTTTTGCTTCCTCATAGAGGAAGCTTTGTAATGGTAACATGTTACAAAAGTTTGAAATTCATTTAATTGAACCTTCCCCAATTTAAAAATGTCTAATACAATGTTCTAAGCAATTGTCTGGATGTGTGTGTTTGTGTGGATGTGTTTATGGATGTGTGGATGTCACGCTTTTTTGTGAGCACGATAACTTGAAAACGGTCGCAGATAAATTGATGAAATTTGGAGGGCTTATTCTCCCGACTAATATCTTGAAACTGACCGAAGGATTTCTAAAAATGTTTGTTGCATTTTTTCTGAGCACTTAATAATATTTGAAAAATCGGTTTTTTATCGTAAAACTTTTTTCATTGACATAATTCAAAGTTGATGCAAGAATATAAGAGATTCCTTGGTTCGAGAGGAATCGATTGACCTATACTATTAATATATTTTATTGAAGCGTAGGGAAGTTATGGTAATTTATATATTTTAAAAATCGGTTTTTTATAGTAAAACTTTTTCATTGACATAATTCAAAGTTCATGCAAGAATATAAAAGATTCTTTGGATCGAGACGAATCGATTGACCTACAATATTAATAAATTTTATTAAAGAGTAGGGAAGTTATGGTAATTTATATATTTTTTAAATCGATTTTTATACTAAAAAGGTTCTAATTCTCATAATTTAAAGTTGATGCGAGAATAAAAAGTTGTGTTGATTCAAGACGAATCGATTGATCTATAGCATTGATACATTTTATTGAAGAGTAAGGAAGCTATGGTTATGCATAATATTTGAAAACACGGTTTTTTATAGTAAAACTTTTTTCAATAACATAATTTACAATTGATGCAAGAACGGAAAAGATTCCTTGATTCGAGAAAAATCGATTGATCTATAATATCAATACACTTTATTGAAGATTAAGGAAGTTATGCTCATTTATATGAATCATCTGTTTCTAACAGAAAAACTTTTTTCATCGACATAATTCAAAGTTGACGACCCATGAATAAAAATGATTTTTTGATCATAAATTTTCAAATAGAATAATTCTGACAATTTAAAAAAAAAAATCATAAAGCTGGCAAAGGGATAGGGTGCGGCAGAACTTTTCCCTTCCCTTTTCCAGCTCGAAAAATTATCATTTCGAATTCAAAATTTGATTTGTCTGATTCGTCTTTGTAATCAAAAAATTGTTTGTATTATTTTGTAATTTTGTATTTTTTGTAAAATTCTATTTTTAAATTGATCAAAATGAAGACTTGAGTCTGTCTATTATTGAAAAAAATAACTAATGCTTCCTCTATGAGGAAGCAAATATATATAGCACCATATAATTAAAAATACAAACAAAGTGGAAACACTCGAGATCGAATTCACAGCTAGTTTATATTGAGTCAGTCGACCCAATTTGCACCTTACTTTGCTGACATCCATATCCAACCTGATCTGCCATGGTGGATCTCGCTCCTGTCTTGGGGCAAAGACTGCATTTATAGGCCTAGTTCTGCGGCCCAACGTTCTAACGGTTGCCATAGCTGCACAGTATACAAGAGTTTGCACCTCTAACGCATTTTGTGTTGCGTTCAAATGCATAGGTAAAACCTTGCTGTTCAGGTGTTCTATTAGTGCACGCAGATCATTTGTGATGTTCATCTTCGGCAGTGAATGTCTTTGTGTTGGTTCTACATGTCTGAACTCTAGTGAAGCATGACCAAAATTCCTTTCAAGGTGCTGTAGTTTTCCTGGGACTTCGCTGTTTAGATCATCGTTTATAATGTCCGGATGTGGTTCTAGTCCATCCGGTACTTGATTTTCATTATCCCTAGCACCTATGCCTTCAGCTGCAGTCAAGTCCTCGTCCACATCTTCCAATGGAAGTTCATCAATAGGAAGCTGCTGTTCCACTTCCATTTCGATGGCAGCTATTTCAAAAGCCGAACGCAATTTGTTTACAGATATTGAGCGTTTTTGATCTGCTAGATTCTGCTCATTTATTCTTGTGGCTAGTTCTGAGTACTTAAGTAAGAAGAGACGATGATGTTCTCTCCTTACACTTTGCCCACTTTTCTTTGCCAAAAAATAAGAGCGCATCACATCTCTGTTCATATGGTATGTCCATTTTAATCGCCTCCTTGGTTGTTGAACCTCTGCTTCTGGCACTGGTTGTATTAGGCCATCTACCTCCGGAGGATGTGGTGGTGCTGGATCATCACTAGGTTGAGGAAGAACATCAATTGCCACTGCTTGTTCGTGTGACGCGGCTTCCTCTAACTGCTGTCCATTGCCGTTGTTTTTCCACTCCAAATCAACCTGCTGTTTAATCTCCATTGCTCGATCCTCTGAGATAAGTAGATTAGTCCTGATGTCCATCACCTTAGCGATAAGATCTCTTAGTGCGACTTTCTCTATTTGAGGATACTTTGCGGCAAATTTCGTTCTAAAATTTTGTCCTTTTTTGCGTGAGGTTTCAAACTTCGCAGTTTCATAATAGAGACGCATCAATTCCTCATTCATTGTGGTATCCCACTTGATGCTCTCCCACGGTATTTCTCTTGAAGTGGTTGGCTGCAAATAGCTAACGCTAGCCAAAGCATCCTCAGCAGACACAGTTGATGTTTCACTGCTTACCGTATGTCGCAGATGTTCTTGTTGGCCAGCTGTTTGATTAGTGAGATCTGCCTGACCATCTCACAGATAACCATCACCACCGTCCCGCATGCTGTGGCCCCCAGCGGTGGCTCCAGGGGCGCCCCGTCGATCCTCGGGTAGCGACAGGCGTTTCAAAATTTTTAAAATACTCTCCATTATTATTTCTGGTTTTTGGTGTTCCTCTTAGTCACTTTCCTCTTTGTTCTCTGCCTGTCTGGCATGGGAAACCCTGTCAGTAGCAATGCTACGGCCAACATAGCCGTCAAATTCATGAGAGGAAAGCTCAAGCCCTACCGCGACGACAACGCGAGAACACCTTCGGCAGGGGACATTCTTATCAACTTATCAACTTAATAAAACTAACTTATCAACAGTTATTATGTGAGAAGTTGTAGGCTCCGGAAGCTACGATCATGGTCCCTTAAAGCAACCAATCCCGACGCAACTGGAACGTGTACGTCATCCGCGTCTGCTCCTTCTGTCCTAGAAGGTAAGCAAGAGCGGGAAATTTACGCGAGACAACATCGGGAAACACTGTTCCTTGGAGTCAGGTCTCTAGCCGCGGATGATCTTACGCGGCAGACGGGACTGTTGGAGATGAAGGTTTCACCTCTGGATACTTTTTTAGAGCTACCAATCTTTGTAGAATGTTATTATTAACAAATAATAACAGTTATTTTTGAATGTGAGAAGTTGTAGGCTCCGGAAGCTACGATCATGGTTCTTTAAAAGCAACCAATCCCGACGCAACTGGAACGTGTACGTCATCCGCTTCTGCTCCTTCTGTCCTAGAAGGTAAGCAAGAGCGGGAAATTTACGCGAGAAAACATCGGGCAACACTGTTCCTTGGAGTCAGGTCTCTAGCCGCGGATGATCTTACGCGGCAGACGGGACAGTTGGAGATGAAGTTTCACCTCTGGATACTTTTTTAGAGCTACCAATCTTTGTAGAATGTTATGAGGAACAGTGTTGACGGACCAGATGAAGTGATCCCAGAAGAACAGCCTTTTGCATCCGGTTCGCGATGGAATGAGCCTGACGCTGGCAAGCCGGAATCTTGTTGAGTTGGCTAATAAATGAAGCTTTCATACCTCCAAGACAGCCGATTATGAGAACTACAAGATGGACTTTGAAGCCTTGGTACAGCCTGCTCAGCTCGAAAAGAAGTGCTTGATATTTCGCCCGTTTTTCTTCCTCCTTTGCCGTGATATTACCATCGGCTGGTGCCGAGAATTCAATCACGTAAATGATCTTGTTCTTCAGATCTTGGAGGACAATATCAGGCTTCGTAGCACTGATACGTTGAGTGGTCGAGAATGAGAAATTCCAGTAGATCTTATACTGATCATTCTCCACAACGGACTCGAGTTCCCCCTGGGCGTATGGCAAGACGGGCAATAGATCAACACCATGGAAGTGCCTCAGATGGTAATATAACACTTTTAGAGCCGCATTGTGTCTCTCTATGTACCCGTATCGTGCATATTTTGAGCATCCACTGAGAACATGTCCAAGTGTTTCTGGCTCTTGCTTGCACGCTCGGCAGTTGGTATCGCCTACAGGTATATTCATTATGCGCTCGCGGTAAACTAAGGTGTCTATAACGCCATCTTAACAGGCAAAAAGATATCCCTCAGTCTCCGATTTTAATCCAGCAGACTTGAGAAACATGTTGGACAGACCCATCGAGAGCTCTTCTCTACGTATAATGCCGTAGAATTTACCATGAAGGGGCTTGTCAGCATGTTCTCTTAGTAGAAGCGTATGTTCTGCTTCCTGTACACGACTTTTGAGCACCAAAGGTGTTAGTGATGCTAGGCCATGTGTATTGTCGCTGGAATCAAATGGGAGGCCAAGCTCCTCTGCGGCCCTATCTGCGGCAGGATATAGAAACGCCGCAGCATTGACGACTTCATGATGATGTACTAGTCGCATAAGAAAATCATCTTGCGTGTGCTTCGGTCAAGTTGCTTCAACTCATCGACGTTCCATTTTACTGCACCAAACGTGTAGAGCAGTATAGGAACGGCCAGCAAATTGGTCGCCTGGATATTATTCTTTCCAGATAATTCGGAAGCCCAAATTTTTCTGAGAATTTGGCGATACCTTTTTCCAAGGGCCGTTTTTAACGCAAGCACATCATGGGTTTCCGCTTGCGGTATTCCAAGATATGTATATGTTTCTCCAATACCAAGATGTTGAATGGTATTTCCGCCGATGAGTTGAACATCCTGATCGTGACCCGATGATGTAGTTTCTAGTCTTCCTTGGTGTAGGTGGACGCAGGCACACTTGTCCAGTCCGAAGCTCATGCCAATCGCTTTAGAGTACCTATTTACCGCCTCCACAAGGATGTTAAGGTCCTCTTTAAAGGAAGCAAAGAGTTTAAGTCGTCCATGTATAAAAGGTGGTTGACCTTATATTCTCTTTTGTTCGGCGGGCCACATAGGTATCCAGAGCTTTTGCCTCGGAGCACAATAGAAAGAGGCAAGAGGGAGATGCAGAAAAGTATCGGACTTAGAGAGTCTCCTTGGAAGACTCCCCTCTTATATGTGATATAGCTTGTAGTCACTTGTCTTTCGTCATATGTTATGACAAATTTTGTCCGCCACAAGAGCATAAGCTCTTTTATGCATCTCACTATTTTTGGATGCACCTCCATGCATTCAATGAGCTTAATAAGTAGCTCATGGTTCGTGTTATCGAATGCCTTACGGTAGTCAATCCAAGCCATGGACAGATTGCGTCGATACCTGATCGAGTCCTGGGTGATACATCTGTCTATTAACAGGTTCTCCCTGCAACCTGCCAGACCTCTCTTGCATCCACGTTGTTCAACTATTGCACTCCATACCGGCTCGATAGATGTTAATATCCTCTCTTTGAGGATGCCAGTGAATAGCTTGTAGCTGGTGTTTAAACAAGCTATGGGCCTGTAGTTCTTTGGACTTGACAAATCTCCTGTCTTAGGAATCAATACCGTGCGTCCTTCCACTAGCCACTGCGGGACGGGTTGTTCTCCGTTTAAGAAAGTAGTAAATATACGAGCTAGATCTTGGTGCGTAGAAGTAAACTTCTTCCACCAAAAGTTGTGGATTTTATCTGGCCCTGGCGCTGAAAAGTTCTTAGTTCTAGCGATAACTTTCTTCACTTCTTCAGCAGTAATTAGTGGACACTCTTCCTCTGGACCTTGTAACCTCTGCCTTTGGCAAAAGTTACGAAACAGTGATATATCTGAAGCGTCTTCATTTAGCTGATAAGTATCTCCATATACTTGTTCCCAGAAGACTTGAATCTCTTCTCGACTAGGCGGATTTTTAACGGCACGTGACGTTTTATTGAACAGACGGGAAGGATGAGTAGAAAAGGTGGAATTTTCCTGAATCCACTTTACTCGCCGTTCAAGGCGCTGTTTCGCTGTTGAAAGAGATCTTATTTTTTGCGTCCAGTGCTGCTTGATGGTCAACAGTTTACACTTGTTCAGCGTGTGATCTGCTTTCCTCAAGTTTCGAGCAAGTGCCCTAACTTTTGGAGTGAATTTTTTATTTAATGTTATGTAGCTAATCACGCACTGAATATTTGATGCATGCCGTCTCGCCGTTTCAATTTTGATTTGAAGCTGTGCAATACGCTCGCGAGTCTTCCTCAGACGTACTGAAGTTTCGTTACTTCTACTGTCGCTAAGCAAGGACACCGCCTTCTCGTAAACAACGCAGTTCAGATTCCAGAGATTAACATCTTCGGGGAGCAAATCGGGGAGAGCAGTATTAGCTTCAGCTAATTTGTCCATCCTGAGACAGACTTTTTGGGGGATAGATCTCCTATTTCTCATGTTAGCATTATCGGCTATCTGCAAAGGTGGTCTTGCTGGTACGGGTGGAATGTTCGATGGAGGATGTTGCTCTTCTTCTTGTTGATAAAGAGCTTCATATCCGTTTTTTCGCAAAAAGGATACCTGATCTCTTAAATACTGAGGCGTTTGATGAGCATATTCCGGGTAAGGATGTCTCTCCTGAGTTGGTCTGACCATTTAAATCGATGTTCTCGCGTTTGTCCGGGGCCATTGCCTGGTCGTAGCCTCGGTTCGGTTCTATTGCCACTCCCAACTGAACCATGGCCTCCATCCGAGAGAGGCCTATTGTGGGTGGCACTGCGCGATACTGGTGTCGTAACCGCATAATTCATCGCATTGGGGAGTTAGCCCAAAGCAACGTGGCTGACTGCAAGAGCCGGAGCTCTCGGGCGATGGGGTCGCCACATCCCTACGCCTACAAAAATTATTATTATTATTATTATTATTATGTCGGCCCACCTTCCACCCACAGGTACTCATGACCTGGCACTTCGCTACTAAAGACGGTCGTGAAACGCGGCAAGCGCTTAGTAAATTTACTGATGTCAGTTGTTTGAGAACTCTAAATTCTGCTTGCGCATTTGTCATAACTCGCGAGTATACATACTGGAGAGGCCGTCTATAGGAATCCGACAGTCACACTGGAGAGCCCTGTAGGGATCTAACATTCATCATGGAGAGCCCGTTTACAGGGTTCCAACATTTATCATGGAGAGCCCGTTTATAGGGATCCAAGATTCATACTGGAGAGCCCATTTATAGGGATCCATCTTTCTTACCAACGTTAGTTCCAATGTCAACGACTGAGACCAATGATTCAAAATATTAACTTTATTTACATTAAATGGCGAGAGACAAACACAACTTTACACACGCACACGGACATACACATATACAAAAAAGGTCAAAAATTAAAAGTCAAAAATTAAAAATGTGTCTATCACAGTCAACTGCCGTGGAGGCGGGATGGCCACAGAAGGCGATTTTAGCCGCTATCATTGTACACGCCCAGAAAACTCCGGACGATGCCGCACGTGTTCAGGAATACTACCGTCTGGAATAGATGTAGTGAATTTTGAGCTCCCAACTCTTCCAAAATTTGTGCGCACCTCGCATGAACGTTCCCAGCGGAGGAAATCACGACCGGGTGGATGGTGACCTTCTTCACCCTCCACACGGTCGGGATCTCCTGATTCACCTCTGAATATTTCTGAATCTTCCCAGGGTATCGCAGCCTAATGTTATTGTTTAGGGGGACGCTTCTGTCTATTACACTCAACTACCGATTGAAGGCCGGTTTCGGGGATGGCTCGCACTGGCCTTGATCCTCAGTCGGAGGCCTCCTAACGTAAATAGTCAGGACCGTGTGAACCATTTCCTAATATTACGCAATATATGCGCGTGAGTACCCGCGCACTGCTCCTTTATCCCACGTGGAGTGTATGCTCACTTGTTGAGATTGCGTCTGACTAGGCTATATTTGTAGTGAGGCTCAAATCTGTCTGGTAAGCCAGTGTTCATGGCAATTTGTTGGTGAATGATCCCAGCATCGTACAGCCATTAATTATGTGCTCGGTGTTCTCGTTGGGATCGCCACAAAGGCGGCATCTATCAATCACTGCTGTCATACTGAGAATGTGTTTTTGGTAATTCCTCGTCTTGATTACCCTGTCCTCGATGGCGATGAAAAATCCTGCCGTCTCCGGAAAGAGTTCTCCCCGCCTTAACCAGAGGTTTGAAGCATTACTATTTACGCTAGGAAGTTCTAACGTTTGGGAGTGTTGCTTGTGCAGCTGTTTACCCCGCCATTACCCAGCTAGCTGCTCGGCGTTGAGATGTTCGATGTTCTGGAAATCAACAGCTGCAAGTTTTAAGGGAGTATATAGGTCAACTCTACGAATGTAGTCGTAGAGTGAGGTGTTAGTCTTGTTTCGGAAATATTTTCGCAATTGCGTAACCTGAGAGTCACACAATCGACGAACATCAATGAGCCTTCTGCCCCAAGCTTGCGTGGTGGAACTATTCTCTCTGCAGCTGTCCTCGCATGGTGCATTCGGTGGTCAGACATTTTCACGACGATGATTCTGTTAAGCCCCTCGAGGTCAGTCATGGACCAGGAGACCAAACCGAAGGAGTATGTTAGGAGAGAAAAGGTATAGGTGTTCATTTCCTTTGTGATGTTCTTCGCACTGAGGCCGGACACTAGAACCAGATTAAGGCGACCCGATTAAGCAGTCTCAAGGACCTTTTTAATCGCAGAGTAGAGCGGACCCCTTGCCTTCTTTCCAGTTCTTAGCCCTCTTTAGGATGCGATTCACGTCGGAGACTGAGATGGATAGCTAATTCAGCCTAGGCAACCGTACAACTCTGTCCTTTAGTAGATAGAGCCACTTCGTGTCCAGATGCTCGACCAATTCAAAAAAAGGTCAAAAAGGTCCTATTGTCATTCCTTCTCGCGGTCGCTCTCTTAAATCGTCGCAGTCACGCTGATAGGACCATGAGCCTCTGTTGAAGATAGTCTATCACTTCATCCAGGTTCGTAGATCGTCTTGAACTGATGTCATGTGGGCGAAGGATCTCCTCCACGTGGCGAGTCAGTCTCTGTGACTGATTGCCATTTTGAAATTGGCACAACCGTCCCAGTTATGCTCTCATTTGACTAATCTCGTCTCGAAGTCGAAACTTCCTTGGAGGGCCTGACATTTTTCTTGGGGAGTAGTTGTTAGTAGCCCGGACTCTGAGTTTTATGCTCATCATCCTGGCGCACGCGACCCCAGCGCAATACGCAAGAATCTGCACCTGCAGCAAGCTCATATCCTGCTGCAAGAGCAGAGGCAGTATCTCGGTGTTCAAGCTGCCAACTAACCGGAGGTGGTCTTTGTTGTCACTAAATTTCGGCGGACCGTTTCTCACAGATGGTTCTTGATCTGCGAACTCTAGGATGGCATCAGTGAAGCACACCATGGGTCGCCGGCTTTCCTCATTTAGATCTTCAATGAATTGAACAAGAGCAAGAGCAGGTTTTGGCGGTTGCAGACCTAACTACTGTCGACCAAGAGACAGTCGCCCCGCAGGATCCCCCAGATCCGGTTCCTGCTCGTCCATAGCGTCTCGTGTCACGGCCGCATGATGGACTTTAACTGATCAGCCGGATGTTGTTCGGTCACTCTATGGCCCAGCTCGGGATGAAGACCCAAGAAGAGACGATGTTGTTCTCTCGTCAAGGGTTCTCCAAGCGCCTTTGCCCGAAAGTGACATCTGATCACGTCTCCATTTATTTTCGGCGTCCACTATTATTATTATCTGACGCCTTCGTTGTTTAAGGTAGTCTTCGGTTACTGTCCTTATTTCCGGGAAAATTAACTATAAAAGTTTGGCCAAAGGCCATCCTGTCAAGAGAAGTTGTGGTCGCTCTCATCTTGTGTCCGAATCGGCAGCGCATCAAGTACTCATCATGATAAGTTTGAATGTTGATGCGCTGCTGTGGAATTCCTGTGGAAGTAGTCGGCTCGGGGCTTACAACCGAAATATCATTCGCAGTCGTCTTTTCCCGCTGTTATCCTTACACAACGGCCGCGAGCGTTGGAGGTGACAACAGTCGCCTCTGGATACTTTCTTAGAGCTACCATCAGTCACGGACTAAGTCTAGCGCCTAACGACGCCCCTACTTGTTGATGGGGTTACATTGTCGAGTACGGTTACAAGCACTGTGATCTCGATAACAACATCTCTGTACCCGTCGTCTTCACCGGTGACAATGAGACGAGTGTTGAGAATTGTGTGGCCTGTGTGGAGGAGGGTCGGACTGTTTTCGGTCTTTGCGATTAAGAGTTATTCTTTGCGATCTTGTTTACTCTTGACGGTTTTGCCCTTCATTGGTTCCGCCAGAACTATAATGATTGGTTCACTTGGAGTCATTTTAGGCTCTCACTGTCAACAATGTAGGGTGCCTTGAGCTACCAGTGTCGATTTAAGGAGCTATTCTCTTCTCCATTCCAGGGGCCGGAAAAGATAACCACGGATTTCCTGGTCTGCCTGCATGGCCTCCATTTGAAGTTTCAACGACCCGTTACGTTTGAGGAACTATTGGATTGGACTTATTAAAACATAAAGCCCGGATTACGCCGGGAAAATCACGGATTCGAATTCAACGATTACAACGGGCTGATGATGTTGACCAAGGAGGTGGCAAGAACCTCCGTTCCAAAATCGGAGTTAATTTGGAGAGTAATCTCTTTAATTCACCGTTCAAGAGGATTCATCGTTCCAAATTTGAACCGGCCTTAAATTATAACTCTTCGTACCCGGACTTCCCTCTTCCATTTCGCGTTCAGACAGACGCAAGTGGCTTCAGTTTGGAGATCGTGACAACTTAATTTCAAAATGTTAACGAGCGAGTGATAGCGTATGCGACTCGGGTATTATCTGACACGGAAAAAAATTACTTAGCTTGAGAAACCCAACTGGTCGGTTGGCGCGCTGGGATTTTAATCTCTTGGAGTACGACATCGAGATCATCCATGTTCGAAGAGGAACAAGATACAGACGAGGATGCGCAGAGAGGCTTCGATCAAAACGCCACAAAAGTATCACGGGTGGAGAGTCGTGGATGGCAGACTTTGTAGGTATCGAAACAACCCGCTATTGGATGATCTCAAGGACGACCAGGAGGCATGGCAAATTATGGCTTCGACGGATCACCAACAGGATGTACTCAAGGAGGTTCATGAAACTCTGGAGGCAGGCAATTTAGGGGTGGAAAAGACGCATTATCGTGCGTCGATTCGCTGTTTTTGGTCCGTCATGTTCAAGGATGTCTCGGCATACATGCGTAAATGCCAGACCAGAGAGTTAATGACTCAACGAATGGTTCAGGAATCATGGAGCTGTGGTGGCAACGGATGCCATGGATCCGTTTCCCTGTAGTAAGCGCGGATTCAAACACTTGTATTTCAAGATCTCTTTTTAAAAAGGATCGAGTTGGCACCACTGAGGGCTGCCAACTCGTCGACGGCTATCGCATCGCTCCCTGAACTTGTGATAACTAGATGGGGAACACTCCAGGTTCGGCGTTCGGACAGTGACACCGAATTGAATCAAAAAACCGTCAGCGAACTGACCGACCTGTTTGAAATTCATCGGTCCTTCACCAGATTGTACCGTCCTCAAGCTAACCCGGTAGAGAGGACTAATAGAGCCTTGAAAACAATCATATGATTATTTAATGGCCAGGACCATCGCAACTGGGATGTGCATTTGAATTATTTCGGTTTAGCATACAGTACGGCATTGCACAGTACGAATAGGGTTACACCCACCTCCTCGAATATTGGTCGGGAGCCCTGGCTGCGAAACACTTTTCTTAGCCTTGAGGAGGGTCAGTTCGAGCTGCCAGCCCTCAATTTAACCGCCTGGGCAGCTAGAATGTCAAAGATAACGCATCTTCGAGATCTCATTGATCGATACCATGATCAGGCCTTCTTCAAGCAGGCCAGATACTATGATCTACATACTACATACTCTCACAGTCTCTCAAGGGCGAGGGATCACGTAGCCGAGAAAATGGAACCCAATTTCGCGGGTCCGTTCGCGGTGGTAGAGGTAATCTCACCAAATGTATACATGCTTGCGTCAACGGAGGTAGCCCAGCTGGCCGGCTGAATAACCGATTCTACTCGAAATCCCACTTATCAGTTCCAATTGCGAACGGTGGTATTTTTTTAATCCGGATCCATATTCGTCCAGGATTGGAATTGACTGATCGCGATTCTTAGTAGGGTGGGGCGAAAAATTAAATTTTTTAGTTTTTCGATTAGGATAGGAAATAGTACATTGTGTAACGAGTGGGGTATAGTTCCATATCGCGCACAAGCGGAGCGAGTGTGCCATTAGCGCCCACGTGGCGGAATATGAGACTATACAAAGCGAGTTTCACACAATATTTTTCATCATGAATGCACGGAGCCATACTTCGACACGCCGTGCCGGCGTGCGCAATATGCCGCAATGCGAACGGAAAACCGCTGTGAAGTATGGCATATTCCGTGCATGCGTGATGAAAAATCTTATTCTATATATAGAAATCGATTTCTGTGAGTTTTTTTACAGATTCTTAAAACGATATTTTACGTTAGCAGAAACGATTTAACGTTTGAAAGTTTGAAAAAAGTGATTTTTTTCAACATATTTCAATGCTTCTTCCATAGTTATCTGCAGAATAATTTCCCCCTGTACAAATTTGTTCATGGCAATATGCAATATGATTTCAAAAGACTTTTGTTAAAGAAAAAAATTATCGTGGTAAATAAGCTGACGTAAAGTCACAACTTTACTTAAAGGCAAAATTTTTTTTTTAAACTAAAGTACTTAAAAGAAGTCAATTTTTTTTCTCAATTTATCCTTTTTACATGTCTTTTATAATATAAAGACGCATAAGAATCTTAGAGGGTATATTAAAATATTTAAAAATGTGACTTTGGTGCGACAAAGAGTAAAACACTATTTTTCATGATTATCGAATTATTGTGTTGTGAGTGATTTCTCCATATTTTTTTGTAAATCAAATCAGTATTTATTAGGTTTGATCCTGCTACTTGTGTTGTTACGATTGTGTGCACTGGACAGTATTTAGATACGTCCACAAAACACGTCCCTGAATTAATTTCGGTTAAGGCATTTTATTCTAACATGATGTTTCTTTGATAACACTAGTTTACATTCATTTTGTACATTTAGTGCCGCTATATTTTTCTAATGCATTTTGGCCTGCTAAACTTGAAAATCGCATTGAAGAACTGTTTTATGAATTGCTTTTCCAAATATGAATTTTGAAATAAAATATTTTTTCCGATGATAGCCTTACTCTGTGAACCATATCTCAAGTTAGAAACGAGCAGGGGTATGCCTTGCCATTGTAAAATTTCATGCCTGTGGCGGGAATAGCAAAAAGTAGCGCTGCGATCGTCACTCAATACATTTGAATTGCAATCACTGCAAAGCGCAGTACATTTTGTATTTTTTATACAGTTTTAACTGTTTTCGAAGTTTCTCAAAACTAATTTACAATCCAAATTGTTTATTTCTTCAGACCAGCACTATCCTAGCAACCTCAAGTGAGTTTGCCAGGTAATATATTTATTATTTGATACTGAATATAATTACCTTTTCACGGACAAAAATGTCTAAATTCAAAAATTAATTTCGAAATCATTATAACTTCTATCGACTTCGTTTCTCGCCTCAAAATTTTTTGATGTTCCAAATTAATTTTCTGAAAAAAATCAGAAAGTTGTTGATTTAATTTGGACAAAAGTATTTTGCTCTGTGAAAAGGTACCCTATATTATCTATTTTTTTTTGTAGTAAACATATAAAATAAATAACAAGTTTGTACTCCATAGATTTTGTAGGAATTATTGTTTTTATGGTTTATGAGAAATAAAGAAGATCAGGTTAAATTGTATAAGAATGACTAAATATTAAAATAAACCGTTACAAATATGCAGTAATAATTACAAATTTGCAGTAATAATTGCAAACGAATATCATTCCGCAAATGACACTATGTTCACAAAACTGCGATTTTCTTCTTCGCAAAATTATCAATTGGAACTTCTGACATTTTACGTATGATAAAGTCTCTCATTCGAATATGGAGGTATTGCTTTATTATGAGAGCTAAGACGTCATTTGCATGCTGGGTACAAGAAGATGAATGCCGGCTACGCAGTGAATGCTTTTTTGCAGTTCTCGCGTTTCGTATGTTCTAGCATGTATCGGCAAATGGTCCCTGTAGCATAATAGTTAATGCAGTCCACAAGTGGATCTGTAGCATTTGCTGCATTGCTATCTTTAGATTCTTTAGAATCTTCAGGGATATGACAGAAATCACTAAAGTCAGGATCTTCAGAATTAATAGCAGTCTTCAGTTTGCCTTTAATTTCTTGGAGTAAATTTCTTTTGTTCGATTTGTAAATTTCTTTCAGGTGAGATAGGGATGTTAGAGGCTCAATTGGCTTATCATCAATAGGCGAACAATTTCTCTTCTTGGAAGGCTTTAGGATGCTGTAAAAGGACAGGATTTTATATATTTTTTTGAAGGTAGAGGTAGCAGGGTGATCGCTTGTTGCACCAGCAAATCGAACTGCTCCAAAAAATCTCTATATTAGGACAAAAGAAAAAATTTGGTAAAACAAAATCAATTTTAAATAACAGTTTATTGTCCCGGAAAGATCTATAAACAATAACTAAAGTACTACTGGAAATTGCCAATAATACTTGATATTAGAATTAAAGTACGAGTAATACTAATATTGCACGTAAAAAAAATTTCAAAATACTACCCATGTAAAAATGAGCATATAATTTTTGCATAAAATGATTGTATAAAAATTATGTATTCTCAAATCAATTTTTCTCGCCATGGTAAATCATTTCAACACGTCTAATTTTTGTACAATCTTTTTATGTATAAATAATTTCACCCTGATTTTCCAACTTATGTTAATTTTTATATATCATCGCCAACATATAATCATTAAAATTAATATAAGTTGGAATACCAATATAAAATTATTATATATAATTATATATAGTCATAGCTATTAACCAGCCATACATTATAAAGCTGTGGACGACATAAACCAGACGAATAGTCGTATATATACAATATACCGGTGAGACGAATGGGACTGGTGAGACTGACACAATAAAGATTTCTTTAAAGTTAGCCCAGCTGATCTGTAACACATGTGATTATGAAGAACCCTGTCAAAAAATGTGCGAACCTTCAATGAATCTTGATTCATTTTTCCTTTCAGCACGTAATCAAATTTGCATTCTTTCAATAAATAATTAGATAACCCTATAGCAGAATGCAGTCGAGTAACTCGTTAGCCGTGAGCCGTACTCTCTATTAAAAAATCTTTTTTCAGTTCACCCCCTGAGACTTTCTTTTCCCACGCGTCCGACCAGTCCAAAAAAACTGCATTTCCTGGCAAGAAAAGTAGTTTTTTTTCAAGTTGTGACATATTCTCATACCCTGAAACTTAAAAAATTATACAGATTTTGCGTACCTTCAGATCCGCACTATCAAGTCGTATTCCTTCTTCTGCTAAAGTTCTGTTTAGTGAATCAAAAACGTTATCAAATCTATCACATAACTCAGCTGTGGATACACAGCTTTTTAATTCAGGAATAATAATATGATAGTGCCGCAAACCATTGGCCCTTGAGTGACTGAGAATCTAAACGAAGTTAAGGATACAAAGGTTAATTCCAGAAAATCTTCAACTAATTATAAATTTCTTATTAATTATCTTCATTATCAACAAACCTGGAGAGCAAGAATAACTCGCATTTTAACGTAGCTTTCTAATTTGTAAACGTGTTGAAGAGTTAGATTAGGGCACTTTCGAGTAGTTGAACTTCTTTCGTCCACGTCCAATAAAATATTTCAAAATGTTTCCATAAAACAGGCTCTTCATCAGGATGGACCTAATATATTAAAATGATTAAATTATAATTTTCTTAATTATATGTTCATTCTCATACGAAGCCAGTAATGATAATATTTTGTATTTTTATATTATTTAAATTTGAATAGTAAATCACTATTTTTTTACCTTCAATTTTCCAGTTTCATGTTTCCCATACATCCTATTTCTTACATTTTTGACTAAATGTGGCGTATCAGCGAAGACAAAAAATTTCCGTTTTTCGACGTTCGGATGTTCAAAGTAGCATTTGAATTCTGAGAGTTTACCGGAAACACCCATTTCTGACAAAAAAAATTAAGTTTGTTGTGGCACCATCGTATACAACACCATGCACATTAGCACCAGCTTTTTCCAGTAATACAATAGCTTCAACGACAGGTTCTGCCAACTTAATTCTAGGAGTGATTCATTCATTCATTCATTCAATGATTCATTCAGTGATTCATCTCAATTCCTTTTGACGTGCAATTGGCTGAGTATATGAAACCATTAACGGCTGAAATTTAATAACTAGTGCATGGTCTGCTTGGACATCTATGGTCCGTTGAGTGCCATCACCAAAATCATGCAGTCCCTCAAAAGCCATTGTTTTCGGATTAAATTGTATTATTTTTCTAACTCCCATTTCGCCTAAAAGAATTAATCCGTGACGCCAAATTTTTGGATTTTTTGAACAAAATTCTTTAAGCAGTGCGAAGAAGTTAGGATCGAATCCACAGGGAGTGTCAATTAAAGCTAGACATCTGCAATAAAAAATTCCTTAGTACTATCAAAATAAAAATACAAATTCTAAGGCATAAAAGAAGATTTGAAATATTTACCGACGAATCGTTCTGATAGACGGCAATGGCAAAATCCCATTATCTCTGATAAAGGTGAAAGTCACAGGTGAGCGCATGTGAAGAAGCATACTTAATACGATCCACTTTTCCGAGTATCTCCTATTCTTGGTAATCTTTTTATTTGCTGAAGAGAGAATTTTTTTTATTGCTAATTTCTCGTTATCTCTTAATTTGCAAGAACTCAGTTTTTTCCGTTAAACACTCGTTAGATACATCAGCAATTTTCATTTTACATTTTTTAAGCGAATTTTTGAGCAATTTCTGTTGAACCTTCTTCAAAATTTTCGTCTTTTCATTAATTTTATCTTTATATTTTTATATTTGCATCCTTCCGTTGAAGACGGAACAATTTTGTTGTCCAGATTTCTTTTTGCAATTGTGCAATGGTCACATCTGGATTTTAGAGAATCTTTAGGTATGTAAACAGGGCACTTGATATGTCGCAAAACTTTATCTCTATGTAGATAAGTAAAAGACGTTTCCACGTTTTCTGCTTCACATCTCAATGCAAATCCAGGACAAAATTTTAATTCATCCATAGTGATAACATTTTTCTCAATCTATTCAATAGATTCTAGCGGGTCATCCGATATTCCAAATTTACTTTTATCTATTGGTTCATCTATTAAAAAAATGTTTATTCGTAATTCGTTATCAATTATTACTCTTTTAGTGCAAACATTCTCTGTAATGCTATTCTCTCTTTTACAAATTATCTGACAAAATGTTACAACTTTAAGGTCACCAGTTTGGATATTATTTCTCAAACAACTAATCGGATAAGAAACACTGTTTTGATTATTATACATATTTTGCAAATAGAAAATTACTCGGAATGCTATTCGAAAAAATATCATAATTCTCATCAATAATAGAGACTTTTGTTTTTTAAATATTTTTCGTATCCGCATCTCCAATTGCTTGTGAAGAATCTGAAACTTCACGTTCGCCTACAATCTTTTTAGATTCTAACGATCCTAAGGAGTCTAAAGATTCTGGCAAGAATGACGGGATTGCTCCATTTTTGGTGGATTTTGCAAATTCTCAATATCAACACTATCTGTTTCGAGGGAATCTGACACTTTGCGTTTTTCTAAAATTGATGGTTTTGGCTTTAGATTTCGCTCTAGTGTCCAACGAGCTTTTTTGATAGGCTTCGATATATAACTCGCGCAATTTTGAAATTGAGTTGAAACAACACCTTTTTTAAATCTTGGCACCTTATAACGTAGTGTCTAAAAATCCATAAATATGATAATTATTATAATTTAAATAAAAGATTGGAGTTATATTGGCAACAATACTTATTTTTTATTTGGCAATATATTTAAATTTATAAGTCGACAAGATCGAAAGAGGCAAATAAAAGATCGTACAATACACTATAAGTTTAAAAATCTGGAAAGTTTTTATTTTTTGTGAAAATCTGTTTTTTTTTTTAAATTATAAAACATATGGAAATTGTAAAATCGACAGGATTGAAAGAGATTAATCAACAAAGGCACAACAAAAAACAACCTATGAATTAAAAAATCTCGACAGTTTTTCTTTGTTATTTTTTATAAAATATTGTTGTTTTTATTGTCTTGCAAATGTAAACTATACTGTATTGACCAAAAATCTAAAAAATTAGGACCAACCTATGAAGCTTGAGACGAGGTTATGTTATTGTGTTTACGAAATTTCACCTTAAAAATTGAACTACTCACTGACATAACGCTTGCATCAGGTGCTAAAACCTGTTTCTCCCAAACAATATCTGTCTCTAAATATGTTGTTTGCAAACGACTTTTCCAGTTTTGCACGAAAAATCACTTTTGTGTCTTAGAATTGTATGTTGCCACTGTTCTACACAATTTTGCGGTACCGAAAAGAAATGGATCTTCTCCTTGTTTGTTTTCTTTGATTTCTTTGATTTATACTCATTAGTATAATTAGGTATTATGCAGTAACTACCGCCCATTTTTATTTACAGTTTATTTAAAAAACTTTTTAAAATAAATAAATATTACACGCCACGAATAGATTTCTATGGGAAAGCCTTTTAAACTAATGTCAGACAATCGAGTGACGATCGAGGCACCGCTAGTTCGCCGCTCCGCCGCTATCTACAAACCGTGCCACAATTTTCTCGGATTACGCAATGGGTCATGGCATACCCCTGGAAACGACCCATCTGGTTGCAAGAGGTATCAAGGTAAAGATCATCAAATCTGCAACGAATATTAGTGCCATTTTCCCTGATCAGTTGGGTTTTTGAGGTGCACTGAACGGAAGTATTTAAAAAAGGCATTGCTTTAGACGAAGATAAACATACAAAATTTCAAAAACTAATCCATAAAAAACTTTTTCAATGCGATTTTCAAGTTTAGCAGGCCAAAATGCTTTGGAATGGTGTATTATACAATTACTTGAGACTTGCACAAGTATTTGTGTCGATCTAATTTTCCCAACGTAAGTTTATTTACCACCAGAATTTTTTCCTTCAACAAATGAGTTTTTAAATCATATGGCATATCGCGATAAACGAATTTGGACACGAGGACATGATTCTAAAAATAACTGTGGAAGCATCATTGAAGTATGTCGAAAACCCTCTTCTTTCTAACTTTCAAACTTCAAATCATTTCTGCTAACGGAAGATATCGTTCTAAAAATCAGTAAACAATCACAGAAATCTATTTTTATATATAGAATGAGATTTTTCCTATCCTTATCGAAAAACTAAAACATTTATTTTTTCGGCCTACCCTAATGCTTAGATTTAAAGATAAAATGAAAGGTGCTCTGGTGGAAATCAAATTAGCTTACCATTCAGACTGACAACTGACCATTCAGAGTGAATTTAACTAGAAATAAGGTAAAATCAATGTTTCGCAAGATATGTTTTAATAAATACCCTGTTCTAACGATCAGTGGTAGTCCTCTTTCAATAACAGTCAGAAAATAAGAGGGAGAGAGAGAGAGGAACACGGGTTACTCGTTATTCAGCCCGGTAGCTTGAATCTTGTCCGGGCGGAATTGTGACGTAGCACCTTGCTACATACCATAAAATAACCAATCTAACTAAATATTCACTACAATTTAACTATAATCTCACAAGTTCATTGATTTAAATAAAGACTCTACTCATTTCGTGATTGAACTGGAAATTAAGTTGACAGTCGTCTTCGAATAGCTGGGACCGGTTTACTAGAACGATTTATGTTCAGGGATAGACAATCCATCCAGGTACACTCATTGCTATCTAATTTTATTTTATTCAAGACGCTATTCTCATTTAATTGTAAAGTCAGAGAACTTTTCACTTCAATAATTTTTATTTATCTCACAACGTAATTACTTGATTTAGAGGTTAGGTTCCCCTCCATATTGGAACGAGTCAGAATCGTCCGACCACGGGTTATTTAAAATAGAAACTGTCATGATACTCATCCTTCCTTTTCCTGTTTAATTATTTTTCATGGAAACTAAGGAGCCAAAGGGCGGAACATCGAATCATTCACCACATCATCATTGTGGTTTATCGTCTAGGCGCATAATTGGTAAAAACTGAAATCAGTCCACTTTCAATTTCCCTAGTTTGAAAATTTAATTTAAGGCTGATGGAGCGATGTACAAAAAAATGTCTAAGACACGAGAGTAACAAATTTTGTAAATGGGGGGAAGCGGAGAGGAGACCGACAATACTGTTCAATGGAAGTAAAGTCACACCAACCAAGCTTATTTCTTAATGATTTTTTGGAGACAGACCCAATCTATAGTTGGATAAAGCCGCACCGAAGTAGGTGGGAATTTTAAATTTGACTAATAAATGCAAGTTGCTACTTGAAAGTTTTTGATATGTAAACATCTTAGACCTCGATATGGGGAGTCGCGCCTGAGTCGAGTGAAACTACGACTCGAAAGTGTAACGCAAGCCTCTGACACAAGCGTTGTGTCGCATGTCAGTGACACTGAAAGAGCTCTCTCCCTCTCCCCCCTGTTTCGTTTTTTTACATAATTGGTCATTTTTTAAACAATTTGCATTTGTTTTAACAATCTTTTCTCCCTCAAATTGTAACAAGTTATTATTCTCTGGAATTTCTATCTCGAAAATAATAATTTTCCACGTCTTACAGAGAAAAATATATTTTTTAAACGAATAGTAATTGTTTAAACAATTGTAAAATATTTACAAAATACATGGAAACTCGTCATTTATCGATTAAAAATAATTCATGTTGAAAAAACACAAGAAATACAGTTTGTAGTATGAATTCATTAGAAAAATGCTATTTTGCATTTTTTCGGTTTCTTTTTCATTCTGTTTTGAGAATTCCCGCAAAGTATTTAAAGTCTAACAGGAGGAAAATATGCTGTGTCTAATTTGAAAAAAAGAAACAATTTTCAATATTTTTCTTATCATTTTTTAGCACTTAGATGTGTAATAATAATGATAAGTGCCATAATGAAATTTCAATTTTTATTATTCTTCTTCATGAAGTGAAAATTTGAAAGATTTCAATTCTAGTTAACGTTTACCGAAGATGTTTACACATAAATCTTTCTTGGGTCGTAGTTTAGGACGCACGTGATGTTTTTTTTTAATTCAAATGTCCGAAGGTTTGACGAATACAATAATTGCATTGTATAATTGTCATTCAAATGATTAGTTTATTTTTTCTTAAAATGAACGTGGTCTCAAAATATGAAAAGTGCATAAGTGATAAAAGAATGCCGCTGTGATCTGCAATGAAGAATAAAATAAATGGTGTACTTCAAGAGCTGATAATAATAATTTTGAAATTTTCCTTCAAATTAATTATTGTATAATTTAGCTAAGCAATAGCTCACCGTAATGCCTCCTACCAATTAATAATTGTTTTTATTATATAAAAGTTTCTTGTTGTTTGTTTTTATTGTTTGGTATTATAAGCCAAAGACCCCTTTAAATAATCGAATACAATTTTTAAATTCAATTGCCATATTTTCGTAGAATTTCAAAAACATGTTTTTTGCAGAAAATTTGAACAAAGAAAATAATTCAAATTTGGGTTAATTATTAATAGATTTATTGTTTGGTAATTTGTTGAAAGGGTCGCTTTAAACAATGGAAAACACACCTTTTGATTGCTCGTATTGCCGTAGCTAATTCCCAAAGGGATCTTTGCCACTAACCTGGCAGGATCGCCAATGTATAACAGGATGAGAATAATCATTTAACTTTGTTACTTTATAATTTTGAAGGTATTCTTAATTTTTTTACAGATTTTCCAATATGGTACAACATTGGTTAAGGGCGGCCGAAAGACTGACGAACGTCCCTTATGCTACACGTTGCCTAGACCGGTCTCACAATATGTTATGAAGGCGGTTTAAGGGATAGCGGCAAACTAAACCTGACTTTCCACATTCTTCTACACTAGATTTCCCAAATTCTTATGAGTTCCCTACACCGCCATATTTCAGTAAAATAGAAGCGAAAAATTGTATCTTCTGTGCTCTTGATAAGAAAAGGCATGAGTTTTAACTCATTTAATCAAGAATTATAAACTACTAATGAACAATATTTTACGAGTTGAGGAAATTTATTAAGTAAGTTAAGAAAAGAAATTACTTTCTGTCACTCGACTTTATAAAGTTTTCATATTTTGAGTGCTGTGATATAAAAATAACTGTATAATTAACATAGATCAACACTTGCAATGTATAAAATACCCTGATAAAAACTCAAAATCTACATACATTTCTGGATTTGAACTAGTTCATTATTTAAAAATTTGAATATAAATACTCTTAAATTAAATCAGTAATTCAAATATCAGAATATAGTAATTTTCAAAATTTATAATGAAGTTACCTTCAGTATAAGTTAGAAGTAATAGAGTAGTGTCCTTTTATTCTCAGTCAAATTAACATACATGTCTATTAATTTAATCGAAATAATAATCCTGTTTTTCTATTGTGCAGAAGGAAAATCTACAAGACCTGTATGTCTAAATTAAAGGCTTTCATAAGCCTGCCCCTTAGCCATAAGATATGTTGGCAATCTTGAGAAGGGAGGACCTTGGAAACTACATCAATTAGTAACAAGATGAAGCTATTTTCATGGTCCTGTACACTACGGATATATCTCCAATTGCCATCCTGATAAACACTGCAATATTGTAATGGAGTGTTCAGCATTTCGCTGATTTCCGTCATCTCAAATTAAGGATCAATTGGTAGAAGTGGACCCTACTGCGCCGAATAGATAACAGAATTTATGTTAACAATATGTTTGAAGTTCTAAAATGTAATTAAACTAATTTAAAAATTACTGGAAGACAAAATTTCAATTTCCTCGTGAAAAAAAATGCCGACTTATTACCATTTCCAGACTAGTTTCGAACAAGGTTTAGTCTTTTTATAGTAAGTACCGTTCAGCCTATACCTGCAATACTTTAGGACATTGAAGTAGATAGTACTCTCTCCCCCTTTCCCTCCCCTCCTCTCACATCATTTAAAAAAACGTTGGCGGGAAATAATGCAAAGATAATTATTCGAGTAGAGTCTAAAGTGTGGCCCAAGGTGGGTGAATAGGACGTGATTAAAATATTTTTCCTCGATTGAAAAGTTGAAGATTATATTTTTAAGTTTTATTTGTTTGTCTGAAAATTGGAGTACTTGAAAAAATACTTTTAAAACTTGATTTATAATAAATTTATACTTTTTCTTTTCTTTTTTAAATATTGGACCAACCAGATTTGCCATAAGCCAGCGATGTAACTAGAAACGAATCCTATGTAAAATATTAATTCCACGATTAATTCAAACTTCATGGTCTGTGAATAGATACCCTTACTTAGGAAATAAATTAATTTGGGACGACTCAAAAGTCACGAAATACAAAATACTTTAAACAGAAAAATTCCAAAATTAGAACAAATTCCCGAATAATGAAATTTCCGACAGTTTATGATATTACAGACTTTGAAAATCCACGATTGTTAATATTTGTTGAGCCTGTTCAATATGATTTAGTTGGAATTTCAGATAAGTTTATAATTGGCAAATGTTTACTATTCCTAATATGGTTTGTGATTATTTGGGAGCCTGTCCCTGACGCTATTGATCCACGTGGTCACTTCTCTTATTGTCGGTGGCTCGAGACCTTGCCACATCGGGCATGAAGCCCGACTTTCGTGCCGGGCACTTGTAGTTTCTTTTCTGGAACCCGGCTCATGGCTCTGCGTCTCTTGGGGTGATGTTGATTGTCGGTTCGAGTTTCGACCCGTGAATTAAAGAGGCGTCATGCCTCCTTTAACGTAAAGTGTTCTCAACTGAAGTGAAGTAATAAGTGACCAATAAACAATATCTAGTGCCTTTCCCTTCTGGATTACAGTGAAATGATTTTCCCGACTGGATCGTCTTCTGGTGTTGTATGAAGTGACTAGCTGAACGACATAAACCTCCGGAGGCCTCGGGATCGATATTTCGGAGAAGGATCGTGGTCGTAGCTTTCGAAAAAAAAAACATTTTGAAAACATCTGGGCTATGTTTTCAAAACTAACTAAATATTTGTTTGGTGACATATGTGAGTATACTCGCGAGTTGGAACTCGGATCGTGGTAGGATCGGAACCAATTTTTTACCGCTAATAATTTACTAACATTTTTTGGTACTTTGAGCCGGATAGTGGGTCCGCGGGGGAGCATGGTCATATTACTCACAGGACGAACTGACTTGTATTGTTGCTGAGTGCCACTATTCCCCAGACACATTCTTGGGAATTGTTGATTTATACTGGGTGGCACTCGTCCCAGGACACGTTCTTAGGTCTTGTTAACTACTGGCTGCCAAACCGCAGTCGCCTCAAGACGCAGTCTTAAAATTCGTTATTTTGCTTACTTAAAGTTCCAACCCGAGTCATCGTGTTTAATAAGAACTCAGATTCTCGATATTAAACCCCTGTATGCTTATTCTTACTGGGGCCTTACTAATTCTATATGTGATAAATTTGGATCTTGTGTTTTGATGCCCCGTTCTGGGCCTGTGTTTTGATTCCACGTGCTGGGATTATGTTTTGATGCCCCGTGCTGGGCCTGTGTTTTAATTCCCCGTTCTGGGACTGTGTTTTAATGCCCCATGCTGGGCTTGTGTTTCAATTCGCCGTGCTGGGACTGTATTTTGATGCCCCGTGCTGGGACTGTATTTTAATGCCCCGTGCTGGATCTGTGATTTTGATTCCCTGTGCTCATATTGTGTGTGATGCCCCATCCTGGACCTGTGTTTCAATTCCCTGTGCTGGGATTATGTTGTCATGCCCCGTGCTGGGCCTGTGTCTTCGATTACCCGTGCTGGGATTGTGTTGTGATGCCCCACGCTGGGTCTGTGTTCTTGAATCCCTGTGCTGAAATTGTGTTGTGATGACAGAACATGCATCTGGCTGTGACTAGCTAGATGGCCATGACTGAAGTGGAGTAGCATGCATCTGGCTGTGAACAGTCAGATGGCCATGACAGAAGTTCAGTAGCATGCATCTGGCTGTAAACGGCCAGATGGCCATGGCTGGAGTTAAGTAACCTGCATCTGGCCTTGGGCGCCAGATGCCAAGTGTCTGGCCTTGGGCGCTATGACTGTGACCTTAACTAACGTGCACCTGGCCGGACGCGGCCAGATGCTTTTTGTGGCACGCACTTGACCGGACGCGGTCAGATGCTACGTGAATGCACCGTGTAGGCCATGATTCTAACATAAAGTAACTAAGACTGATGCAATCCTCGCCCAATCGGCAATACATACTGGTCGAAATCAACCGCTTACATGATTACATGCATTTTTTGCATTTGTGAAACTGACACTTGCTATTACTGCAAACTTGAACTGACTGATTTAGAATGAATTATGCAAGCAGACTACAAGACAGTGTCTTACTTACAGTATAACTACTCCGGAGACGCTGGTTTCTCTCTTGTGTCAGAGGAGTCGCCCGGGTCGCAATCACTCTCGGGGACTGTGTCCTTGTCACAGGGTCGCCTAGGACGCTATCACTCCCGGGGACTAGGTTCAGATAACTGCTCGGTTCCGCCTCTGATCAGGCATTTTGTTTGAATTTCAGGGTCAATCAATTGAAATTAAGCATCTGGCCATCGTTGAATAAATCAGAAATGAGCAATGGAGCACTCCAGGGCATTGAGCGACGGGTTTCTCATTGTTAATAATGCAGAATTCCGCCCTTCAAGAACGTCATTGGGTGAAACTCCGTTCCTCATGACTAGATTTAATTGTTGAGAGAGAGTACAACTATGTCAGTATTTGTTCGAAGAACTATTGAATCAAACAGCCGTTCAGTCGCAGAATGACATCTAACTTACAATAAGTTAGACCGCGTTGTCTTAGAGACTTCCGACCTCTCCGTGCAACCAAGCTAATATTGTGAAGTCCACTTATCGATTCGCTTCTGAAATGATTTGAAATAAGCTGACCCTTTCTGATCCTCTAAGTAATCTTGAAATAGAAATTCTCTCGATTGATTCAGTTCCACGTTACGGTATAGAATTTGCGACCTCTCTTGGATGCTGTCTTCATGAGTTCACGCATACCGGAGGTTTCGCGGAGTTAGATTGTGGTCCTGCATGAACTGGTTTATCGTCATTGTAGGAGTTGAGTTTTGGACTTGATAATTCTTGACACGCATCAGTCAGACTGATTGTTCTTGATTCGAGACACGTTTAGACTAACTTGAGTTGTCTGAATGATTTAACTTGTGTAATCTCTTCTTCAACAGTATCTTCTTGCGAGCACTTATATGGGTCGACCTTGTGGCTGAGTGCATCTTCTGATCGAGGTTTGGATTATGTTGGTCATTGGTACTCGAATTTACAACTTGAGAGTTCAACTGCTTGGTTGGAGGTGTGACTGTTTTATTGGGTGTTTCCCTTTTGTTGAAAATTGATTGGTGGGCCCTGTGCTCGGATAGTCTCATTCATGACCTGCCTGCGATATTCTCCGCACTAGTACATGTCAATATTTATGCTAGCGACTTGTGGTTGGTATGAACTTGATTTAATCTCAGTTCCTCTCATTGTTGCTGCCTGAACTTGCAACTCGGGTGCGATGGTGTGAAAATTTTTCGTCAGCAGGTTTGTGTCGGGTCAACATGTAGTAAATCAATTTGGAAGTATTCTCTGCGACTTGTATATCGTTATCTCCAAATAAGTTCTTGTTCCCTGTGATTCTGAATCCGCGTATCACTGTTTAGCGCGGATACAGTAAGTCACGCATCGAGGGGTTAACAACTCATGAAGTCAGGTGTACATCTCAGCTGAAGTCACTGACGTGAAGTCACTTGAATTCACGTGAATTCACTGTAACCATTTGAACTCAGTGTACACTCCACCGGTCGAGTTGTGAACCCCTCGTCACTCATTGATCATGGTCATTATAGCTCTCATGGCTCAGTTGAACGTATCTTCATCAGGAATTTATTCATTATTTTGCCACATCATTGAACAGATTGGACTGCCAATATTCTTCCTCTGCTGTGACTCAAGGACGGCTTGAAACGTACTCAGTTAGTTATGAAAGGAGTATCTATGACTCGGTATCTTACTCGCAGGATGTTCCCCGGAGTCTAATATCGAGAACCATAAGAAACCCAAACACATTCACAAGGACAGCACAATTAAGACATTTTTACAGAAGGTCCCGAAAGGAGGAGAGCCTAAGGTGGTCCCAAGGGCATGAGGGTGTTACATACCAAGAACGGTAGTGGGGTTGATATGATCGCTGAATCCTGCCTCCGAAGAGGTGCCTTTGCTGCCATGATTTTCGTGAGTTATTAAAGGGTGTACATTATTTTGAGCACTTGTTATTTAAATCAGTCAAAAACACGTTGACATTTATTGTAAATGTAAGTCTTTTAAAAATACTATGTTATCGTTACATACTACCACTGGACCGTCAAGCGAGACAAGTCAGTCGGCAAACCCAACAATTAAATGAACCGATTTATTCATTAACTCAAGTGGAATTTGTTAATTGAAATTCCCAACAATTCTTCGATTTTTGAATTGGACCCTTATGTTTTCCTTTGGGGGACGAGAGAGAGAGAGAGTCTACGGAGGACAGCACACATTACGGACGGACATAGCGGACGGAGCGAGGAAACACCGAGTGTTCTCTATTCCGATCGGACTTCTTACCTGGCTCTATGAAAAGAGGACCTGTGTCGAATTACTCTCGACTACAGGTGCGTTCCTACCTGCGCTTAAGAGAGACAAGGAAAGGTATTTTGAAATAAAGGACACGGCCTGAAAATCTGAAATTTATCAGAGCTGAGAGATCTCCTCTCAGTGAAACATTATTGCAGGGATTTATATTTTTTTTTAAATGTGTGAAATATTCTCGGGGCTTGCTATTCAAGCTTAGTCACTTCCTTAACCAGGTTGGGGAGTGGACTCCCGCCTGCTCATAAGAAACTATGGTTTTGACTAACAAGTCATAAATTTCTAAATCTAACTTCGTCAGCCAGTTTACACGGTTGACCAGATAAGATAACGTAGATATTTTATTTTGACTTTACGTCATGAATATTCGGATTCTTTCTCCGTTAAAAAAGCAAAGGGAAATGTCTTTAAAAAATTCTCTCTTGGCGCATAAAATATCCCGTAGGAAAGTTAAAGTTGGGAATGGCACTATCAAAAACGTTATTCAGAAAGATGGTCTCTTATAGACCGGATTGGGAAGTTGACTTCCGTCCGCCCTTGGCAAGGAGTTTTGCCTACGAGAAGGCTTTACGTTGTAACCCGCTGGTTACGATATATATATATATATATTGTATATACTAGGGTGGCCCAAAAATACACATTTTGGAATTTTCGACCAGCGTCGACGCCAAATTGTTCTCTCGTAGAAACAAATAAATGCATATTTTTTTATTTTGGAATGAAATGATTTTTAGTACTTTGTAAATCAATTTTTGTGTCTTATGGAGTTTAACACGTAAAACGTATACTTTTTTACTTCCTTGATTTTGTTCAAGAAATTACAAGTCAATTTATTTACCCTTTTATAAACTTGTTCTCTTCTCAGTAAAGATGCATTTTCTCAAATTTTAATACACCAACAAAGTTATAAAAAAATGTGAGACACCTTGAAAGTTGTCTAAAATTACTCGTAGCGAGCCTTTGATATGATTTTTTATCTTGAAATTTTCAAGAAGCATTTATGAGAATATTGAGAACAGATTTGTGAGAAAAAAATTTGCATTATTTTTTAAATTATAGTTTTGAAGCGATTACGAAAATGAGTGAAAATGAAAAATTTCAGTCCAACAGCAGCTTTTCTCCGATCCTGAAGAATTTATGGCAGCTAAGTTGAACTCAGAGTGGCTTATTGTTAAAGGCTTAGGACTTCCAGATGCAGGCTCGACCATAAAGCTCCCTGCTACAGGCCCAAACCTGTAACCCAGCACATTTCCCCAATTTTTTTCGCACTTTCTGGGGAACCAACTAATTTTTTTACAATACCCGCACCCTAGGGGGATACTTGACTTCAATGAGTTGAATAACAGAGTAATAACACTAAAACTGCCGCCTGGGTTAAATCTCAGGGCTCGCTTCAGGTTCTCTTGAAACTTTTCTGTTTTAATTCGTACGTTGGGAGAAAACTTCAAAATACTTTACAAAGTACTAACAATCATTTTATTTCAAAATAAAAAAAATATATTCATTTGTTTCTACGAGAGAACAATTTGGCGTCGACGCGCGGCGAAAATTCCAAAATTTATATTTTTGGGCCACCCTAATATATACAAAATTCTGATTAAATTTTGGCAAATGTTTTATTAATTAATCTATATGACTAATTTGTTTGTTAAAGATGTTCAATAAACAATTGTCCCTTTCGTAAAATAATGATTTGAATTGAACTTCTTAAGAGTTTGCTATCAGGGTTAATTTAACTATGATAAAATTAAAAATTTTAAAAACCGCTTCGTCACTCTGTAGATATTTATATTTAGAAAAAACGTAGAATAATATTCCTTCTGCTTGTTTGAATGAATCCTCCTGATTTAATAATCTCGTTCACTTTATATCTAACATTTTCACTAAACGAAACTGCACAAAATGAAACAACGCTACGATGTTTACAAGAACTCAGTTCTCTACGCGCTTTTGCTCCAAGCTCTCAAAAGTATAGAAAGACTCCGAATTTCTGTGTGAAATTTTGATAAGATATTTGAAGGGTAGAAATGCAGAAGGAGTCAAGCGCCAAATTTTCGAAATCGGGTTTATTAGCTCAAAAAATCAGATAAATTCTAATACACATGCCTGCCAAAGGATTTTTTTGGAGCATCATTTTTCAAAATTCCCAGTAAAAAAAGAACAGCTGGAGGGGTCAAGCGCCAATGTGTACATGATCCTGATCGATCGTCGCGCCTGCGCAGTATCGAGAAATCACGATCGTAGCAGACGAAAGGACGCGTGTGTTTGGCTTGTGTTTACAGTAAAAGTTTGTGGTTTTTAAAAAATTAAGAACAATGCAACTTGGTGGAAATGTTGCCTTCTATGCCTCCTTGGGCGCAGCAACAATATATGGAAATTATCCAGGGGCATTAAAATATGCATAACGATCCATATGCTGATGATGGTTACCCCGTTTTATAATATTTTTTCTACGATTTTATAATAAAAAGTTCAACAAAAATTTTCCTTGAATATCTTGAATTAATCACATTCTGAAAATATTGGTATAGTACAATCTACGATAGGATAAAATAATAAATTGCTTACTTCTAATTTCAACGGACATAATGTTACAAGAAGAAACCCAATATAAGGAAAATAATAATAATCGCAGTAATTATTGCCGTTTAAAGTTTTCCGAGAAGCTTTTCTAACCTCAAAGTAAAAAATACAATTTCATTTCGCTCGACACTGGTTAATTATTTTTAATTACTATGGGGTCCATCCATTCAGTACTAAATAACCTAAAACCCAATTTCTCATCTTTTGGAAATATGCAAAATTATTGCTGCTATCGTCATTTGAAGTTGAAATGTCAGTTTTACGCTATTTCGAAGTCATAATTGGATTTTCGAATTCCTCGAAACTGCGTGATTTTTTTTAAACAAACTTTTTGGAAATCAATTCGTCCATTCAATAGCTAGAATTTAAATTTTTAGTTTTTTTTTAACTGCAAATTGACTCCACAATTAATGTTGAAAGATGTTAAAAGTCGATTCGGACCCGAAATCTAATCTCGAAACGTGAAATGTTTAATTAATTTTCTCGAAATCGGATAGCTTTTTGTAAGCAAACTTTTTTTAGTTCGATAGTGCATGAAAGTATCTCGAAAGTACTTTCTTATTTTTTTCTTAAATGTTCCTGCTGAATTTACAACATGTTTTTAGTCTCTCCTGAAAAAGTGAAATATGGCGCTTGACTCCTTCTGCATTTCTACCCTTCATTTCTGAATATATAACCTATCGAAAAATGTAAATAAAAAAATCGATTTTTCAAAAGTGAGATAGTAGAATGACCCCTTAATGAATTTTGAAAATAAAATATATTTTGGAGTAATTTTCAAAACTTACTGAAGAATCTTGAAAGAAAAAATAATTAATCTTCAAATTCACTTAAAAGCTTATTTTAACTTAGTCCGAAATGAAGGGAGTTAAAATAGTTTTACAGTATATATTATGTATTATTATACCATAAAGCCATTTCCCTTTTGGGGTACATAAGCGTGCCTTCCCAGATAACAATCGTGCGACGCACAGTACTCGCATGCGTGCGAGGCACGCTGTGCGAGTCATAACGCACGCATGTCGCCATCACCTGTCGCAATGCTGTGATGGGTAGGTAGAGTGCGTGCGTAATGCGTCTCATATCGCCATCACGACGTACTTCACGTATGACTGCGTATGACAGCCTGTCTGCGACGCATGCGTGAGTTCATCCTGTAGATAATAAATAATTCCATAATAATGATCTAATTAGATCTTAGATATTGTTTATTTATCAAAGTTGAAATATTCCAAATTGTATCATATGAAGAAAATAATAAAAATTATTGGTCCGCCTTTTCATGGAAGAAAATGTGAAAAATTTCCAAATACTTTTTCTAACTTTTCTTATATATATTTATAATATTTTTTCCACATTAAAAAGAAAATTTCTTTCTTACTTCTCTTTAGCTGGAAAATTAACTTCGACAAAAACAAAATTTCGAGGCAAGAAAACGACTAAGTCAATCGTAGTTATGTGGTTAGAAAAAATATTTTGAACTCTGAAAGTTTGCTCCATGAGAATAGGCTGCCAAAAACGCATGCCTGTACTATTTTAATATCTTCGACGTCCTTTATTTATTTAAAAACTTAAATTTAAACTTTATTGGGATATCTAAAAAATTCCAATTAATCAAAAATGTTTATTTTGTATTCAAATAATATTTTGAAAATTCCCAATTTGAATTTTAAATGAGTTTTTTTAAAATGAGAACGTTGGTAAAATTATCATTTTGAATTTTAATTTCAAATAGCCCATGAAATACTTTTTATTTTTTATAACTGCAATTTGTAATTTTAATTGCATAAAATTTAGAATTTCTGTTTAGAAATTTGTTCAAGTATTTGCAGAAATTCAACTTAAATGTTTAATCGAATTTTCCTAATTTTGAGTACTTCTTTTTTGAATACTTTGATAGATCTTCAATTATCTAATGAATTTTAATCAATTTTATAATGATGTTAATACTTTCACGTTGAGATAAGAAGTTTAAAAAGGGCGCTCAGTTGTTGAAAATGATATCTTTGAAATGATGATGGCCGTCGCGCGCCCACGTAGTCTCCCCGCTCTGTCTTCCGGAGTCTCCCACCATCAGCCCGCGTTTACCGCTTTGTTTATAGTTTTCTGCGTTTTACATAACCTTATTTTTTCTTATATTATCGTGCCATTATAATCGTGCTCACTATCAATGTTATAGAAAGATAATATTTTAAATAACTTAGAATAACTCGGACAGTGTAGAATCACATTTAGTCAGATGGCCTGATTATACTATGTTTATACCACGCTTTGCACCCTTTACACGACGCTAAATATATAACCTTCAAAATTGTGTGATTTTCCATCGGGTGAAGTGGAAAAATTATGGTTGAAAACTATAATTTGGTTTTTGTTGTAAATCCAAAATAACAATTTATTTATTTGACATAGATATTTGAATATATAAATAGTATTTTAGGATTCATGGTACAGTCGCACGATGATCGCATTTCACACGCACGCGTGCGACCATCACCCGTGCGAGCGATATGCGTCTCATATGAGGACGCATCTGTCATCCGTGGTGAACGCACGCGTGCGGATTAATCCGCATGCGTGCGTGCACTGTGAGTCGCATATGCGTTTCACATTGTTATCTGGGTTACTCGGTGAGGAAGGGAGTAATGTGGGGAAGGGGGCATAGATCCTAGCCTCACAAATTCATTATGTGAGGCTCCCCACTCTGGTCCACTAGTATCCGAATTTTAAAAATATGGTTTTTTTATATTGAACAAGCTTCTCTGCCCATTTTCGACAGTGAACTTTATATAGTTTTTGACTACATAAAAATATCACGTATTTCTTGAATTATCAGTCACATTAGCATCTTTCTTAACTTATATCATTCTTATAATATCAGTTACACGTTTTTATATATGATTATTAACACAATTTCTGGTGTTACATATATTTTAAATTTTAAATTAAGGTACGAAGGATTACTAGGTGGTTGGCCAGCGTTGTTGTGCTACTGTTAACGCAAAATACCTTTTGGCACTCATTGCATCTTGGTTTTGGTTTGGTTTTAATATGGGGGGGGGGGGGTGAGGCCTCCCTGGCACTCAAACTATAACGCCTATTGTGCCGCAGCCGTGTTTCATTCTCAAGGCAGTGCTCCAAACCCGACCATCCTCGCCGAGTGTTTTTGGATCTCGGTGGGTTTCGTTGTTTCCAACGGTCTGGAAATTTGTATTTGTATTTGTATTTATTCAAGAAAGTCCCTAGGGCTAAATAGCCCTCTGCGGAATAGGGTATAAATGTCATTACAAATTTGTGCAAGCACTGATCGGCAGTATACTTGATTAATCTTATAATTTAATCTATAAACTAAATAAAATAAATAAATAAGCAGAGTCGACCTCAGAGTAAGTATCAGATTAGGTATAAGATTCTTGCGTAGTAATTAAAATTGACTGAAAATTATCTAGTATCTCTCTGTGCATGTTAAGACATAAATGAAAAATGAAAAACTGTATGCATAAGAAATAAATATTTGCAAAAGTTAATGAATAGAAAGAGATTCCAAGGTGAAATATTCGAGAACTAAAAATGATAGTTTACCAGTGAGTAATTTCAAGAGTTGGCTCAGGAGTATTGTACAAATATTTGAAAAAGAGATTCTTAAAATGATACAGGGAAGGTGCATTTCTAATATCGTATGGAACTTTTTCCATAACCGGGCACCTCTTACTATAAATGCTCTTTGAAGCTAAAATGTTCTGTGAAAAGGAATCTTAAGGATTTTATGTCCTTCACGAAACTAAAACTGTGCTGGAAGGTCTCTGTTTACAAATTGGAACAGGTTAAATAGATACTCCGGAGCTTTATTCTGAAAAAGGGTATAGAGCAAATTACCAGCCCTATGTCTGTATGGAGTTATGTGTTCGTATTTAGGCAAATTGTAAATAAAGAGGACGCAGGCGTTTAACGCACGCTCGAGCTTTAAATTTAACTCGTCGGACAAACCATCATAAACCAAACAATTGTAGTCAAAGTGGGACAGGATTAGACTCTTAACCAAAAGTATCCGAGTAGAGGTAGATAAAGAGTCCTTATTCCTATATATTTGCTGTAGAATACTGTATGTTTTCCTCGAGATGCTCTGTATCTGCTCCTTCCAAGACAAGGTACGGGTATGAAAATATCCCAGATCTTTAACTACTTCCGAGAAAGGAATAGCGAGATTCTCGATACGAAGTAGTGGAAAAGATGTCAAAGTTTCAAGTGACGGAGGTGAAGTAGCTCCAACAACAATTTCCTGAGTTTTGCCCGGGTTAAGAGTAAGTCCATTCTTTCAGGCCCACAGGATCACACGATCAATATCCTCCTGGACTAAAACAAGTAAACAACTTAGCGTAGAAATTGGTCCCGATAAATAAATTTTGAAATCGTCAGCATATTTGTGGTAGCTGCAATGTTGAAGTTCACTTCCAAGGTCAGATGTGAACAAATTGAAGAGGAGGGGTGCCATAATGGAGCCCTGTGGAACCCCACACTTGACCTCACCCCAGTCAGAAAGCCCACCACTACTATTAATAATTCTGTGAGACCGATTATTAAAATAGGATTTGAACCATTTGATGACAGAATTTGATACGTTAAAAGATTTTAACTTTCGTAGGAGTAACTTATGGTCAACCATATCAAATTCCTTCGAAAAATCAAACAGAACAACAATCGTGATCTCCCTGTTATCCATTGCTAACTTGAGATCCGTCGTTACCTCGCGGGAAAACCTGATTGCATCGGGTCAATGGCCTTAGATAATTCAAGAAATGTGGAAAGTTGCAAGTGAACAATTTTTTCAAGTGGTTTAGAGAGTGCACATAAAATAGAAATTGGCCGGAAGTCTTTCAGGGTAGTAGGTTTGGAAATTTTGGGAATTGGGCAAATAACAGCCGTAATATAATTGGAAGGGCAGGTTTAATAATTTTGATTGATATTCCATCAGACCCAATGGCATTTGATTTTATTTCAAGTGTTTTTTCCAAAAGTATTTCAGGTGTGATGTCATCAAAAAAGAAGGCAGAGTCATTAAATGATGAATTAAGAGAGGTAGTGGAAGTTGATGATGTCAAGCCTGGAACTGGGAATGTAATAAAAGTCTTTAAAAAGTCATAAGGCGAAAAATTACTATCTATAGATTCGTGCTTGGGCGGGATTAGGTGTAAACGTCTAAGGAGATGCCAAATGTCCTCTTTTTTGTCTCTATGTGCAATCTCATTATAATTGTATTGATTGAACGCATCTCTAATCTTAGTTAGAAACTAGGTTCCTGAGTTTACGAAATTGAGCTAGTATTATACTTATCAAAGTTTTTAGGAACATGTAGCGGAGAATATTTGTTGAATGCGGTCACTAGGTAATTAGTCAGAGCGTCGATTTTATTATTTATATCTGTATCTAGTAATATTTTTTCCCAATCATATGTCATTAAATGTTCGTGGAATATAAGTTCATCAATTTTAGAAAAATTCCGCACCAGTCTTTAGGTTGGCTTTGAATTTAAATTAAAAGAAAATTTAAAGGCAATTTTAATCAAGTCGTGATTAGAGAGAAAAGGAGTAGCATGTTGTTCGTAGGAGACAATCTTATCAATATCGTCCACAATCATTAAGTCAATACGAGTACTGGAACGATCAGTATGGTGAGTGGAATCATGATGTACAATCGAGAGTCCCGAAGAGTATACCAAGGATGTTAGATATTTAGAATGATTGAAAGTAAGATTTAAGTTAGTGTTAAAATCTTCAGTAAGTATAATGTTATTAAAGTTAGGAATAAGTGAAAAAATTATCGATTCTAGCACAGTGCCATAGGAGGCATTGGGTTGTTCATAGACCACTCCCACTAAAACACTATTGGAAGTAGATTTAACTTCAACAAAGAGAAACTCGGTCGTGGGATAAGTAGCTACTGGACTCACATCAACCACGGTCCCATCCAGACTATCATGCAGGAAAAGACAAACTTCACCAGCCCTTCTATCGTCTCTGTCTCTTCGAAACAGCGAATAGTTGTCAATTGTAACGAGGCTAGAGGGTATATTTGGAGTTAACCAAGTCTCAGAAACAGCTATTATGTAGTAGGAACATGTACTGAAGAAATGCTTGAATTCAAGGAAATGTGCCAAGAGAGACTGGGCGTTCACATGACAAATGCTCAAGGTATCCATGGATATATTAGGAGAAACATTTAATGAAAAAACAATTAAAAAATAAAAAACTCACGCAGCACGCGTAAAAATTGACTGAAACAAAGAACAATTATCAACACACCCCAAACTAAGTGATTACAATTCAAATGAGAAAATCGGTGATGAGTACGAATAAAAAAGATACAAAAGGGATAATAAACATTGTCGAAAACAGTGACGTACGTCTCTAGACAAATTCTGAACAAAAGTGGACATGATTTCGTAAATCGATATCCGGATATCCGGAGAGCTATGAATATTAGGATGAAATGAGAACATTTAAGGTATACAAGGCACACAATTAATCCAAATATTATACAATTATTCTCAACATGACCAAAATCAAGATTTAAAGCTACTAGTTTAAATATGAGATCAAGTTTGCAATTTGAAGATATACAGATATACAAGGTATAAAAACCTGAAAAATATTGAAGATATATTCACCGACGGGCATCAAATTGGCAAACAATAATAATATCATAAAGAAATTTAAGTACCTCTTTATGCAAATAAACAAGATTAGTATATGATGCTGAGCAAAGATTAGCAAAACACATATACCTATGTAGGAGTAGCACTTATGTAAAATTAATGTTAAGGTTAGTCGGAGAAAATTTTAAAAAATATTGGACTTAGCCCATGGTTGCTGTTGAAGTCCCTCTACAGATTGTAGATTTGCAAGGTGTATTCTCGACGAACCGTTCTCCTTTCTATAAAAAATTCTTCCATCAGAAATCCAAAGATATTTGATTTTCTTGTCTCTTCGAAGACCGAGAACCATTAAGCCATTTCCCTTTCAGGGTAGGCGTGACACTACCCGATTCGGGCAGTGTTTCTAGGTGGATAGTTTCTTCTAGTAAATAACTACAAGTGTGGGCTCACCAGACCCACGATGTGCCAACAACACTCAGTTTTCTTGAATGGTCACCCATCCAAGTACTAACCGCTCCCAACGCTGCTTAACTTCAGTGATCTGACAAAAACTGTTTTTTTCAGCGTGGTATGGCTGTTGGCAAGAACAATAGCATATATTTTCCGGTTGTGTGGACTTAAGGCCTCACGAAGATAAACAAATCGTTTCTCATTTCCGGTCCATCCAATATTCAATGTAGAAAAATCTTTTTTGACTTTACGTCTCTCGATCATTTTATCTCGTAGATCTTGGCGACTGAATTTAACTACGATGATCGGAGGGGTAGTAGGTTGTATGAGAGATGGTGTTTTGATAATTCGGTAGAGGTTGACAACTTCATTCTTAGCAATTGGTACATCAAGAGCCCTGGCAATTGACTCAACGTTGGCCGTAAGGTCCTCGTTGGGCTTCATTGGAATACCATGAATTTCAAGCGTAGTATGTAAAGCCGCTTGGTCATTTACATTCTCCGCATGCTCAAGCGTAACCACTTTAGCCTTAAGGTCTTTAGCTTCCTTTTGAACAGTACGAATTTCCTCAATTTGTACTTTAGAGCCGGCTTCAAGCGTATCAATACGACGAGTGTTATTGGAGAGGTCAGTCTTTTTTTCCAAAATATATGTACCTTCAGTGAAATATACCTCCAGCTGCCAGGCGTAACTATCGCACAGTAAATGACGCCCTAATTTGTAGCAGGCAAAGTGATCCTCACACACTCTGCCGTTCGGCAGCCTCCCTAGCAGGCCGCAAGAGGAGAATACGGCCAGGCTAGGATGCACGGAGCGATCCTTCTGAGGTCATCAGTTAGATGCACAGATTCAAAGCACTGACCTGGTATGTTATGTAAGAGTATGTGTGTACATGTATGTTCATCACTCGAAATCGACCAGCAAACTTCGCGCGTGAGTCGCCTGTAGGGGCCTCAAGCGCAAGGTGATCGCTGCCTCATTTTCGAGTCTTCTCAAAATCGACTTTGACCCCCAAGGCTAATCCCATTCATATGGGGCCTCTACCTTGGTATGTAACCAGCCTCTTCTGAAGTGGACCTATAGCCTAAGGTGGGCTGCGAACCACCAAATCCCCGGTAGAAGTACATAGAAAAATTTCCATTGGTACCGGCTCAGGAATCGAACCCCAGTCCTTCTGCAGGGAAGTCTGACGCGCTATCGTCTGAGCCACCGAGGCTTCTTTATTGCATCTTACTTTGGTTCAGTTTTAGATTTCTGAAAAATAAATTCATACGGGACTAGGACCTATGGCTGAATTACTTAACACCACACACCAGTCACCACATGTTTTTGAAAAGCCGGCATAGCATGTAGCAGCATTGTACGCTTGTTGCTGTTCAATGTGCGTGGGCATGCGCGGATGGTTTGAACGTGAGCCGCCTCAGCAGAACCGCAACAGTCAAGCAAAGCGAAGTGCTATCGTATTTTGGATTTGTTGCGTGGCGGTAAGAAAAAGTCGTCCGGTCGTTGGAAGATGAAAAGTCGAATGAACAAAGTCCACAGGACTCACCGTAACAAACCTGACCTGGAATTCCAATAATCGTCCTCGAATGTTATCAGTGTCCTATGTCGTTGCTGCTCCCGTACTAATTACATCGATAAACTGCATATAGGAAAAGAGTTGCATCGTTTCCGGCCTATCCAATTATGAATATAATTGTGCTTATAGGATAGTATTCGTTCGTTAAGTTTAGCATTCATGATTTCTTATTGCTAAATAAAAATTAAGATCACTCCCAGACACATTCAACTCCCTATTCTTAGTCCAGATATCATGGTCGTAACCCATACAACTGACTCTAAAGGCACTTTCTTTCGGACGTCATTTCCTGTTTCAGAGTACACAACACTACACTGACGCAGCAACGGGGGAAGTCGGTGTTGCAATCCTGGCAGGTACAGTACTGGCAATTACAAGAATTCAGGGTAGTGAGGGAATTAATCAGCGATCGATGCAGGTTGTAGCGTCTGTTTCGGCATCTTTATCCTTGATGATGCTGATGGTTAAGTCTCAAACGAAGTTTCCTTCATGTCCTTGGGAGATCGATACTTATAGTATCCTCACTGACAGAAAATTCATCGTGAACCTTGACGGACGAAACATGCTTTGATTCCATGCAGCAGTGAACCATAAGCTTTTCCATATTAGAAAAAGGAGATGATTGAATTGATGGTCCCTGAACTTGAGATTCACGAGATATTGGTTGACCAAGGGATATCTTGCCTTCTGAAGTTATGCTAAGTTTTTGTCTCCTTCCTTGTGGGAGATGATGAATTGTGGCAGATGAATCTGTGGTTCATATATAGTTATGACTTGTTCATGAATAGGCTCTAGTCCTGGTAATGTCACCAAAATTGTTTTTAAGGTACATCCTACTGCAATATGGATTATTGCCAATCCTTGGAGATTAATATGAATAGACGGTTCAGCAGAGCAAATGAGTTCAGCGTCGATTGCCTTGGTTATCGAGTATATCCAATCCCTGAGCGATGGTATGACCTTCCATAAAGGCCGGAATGTTTTCAAGGATGGACTAAGCAGGAGTTGAGCCTCGGAGGTTTTATGAGTGGCCGTCTCGTAGATGGAGAACATGCTTTGGCATAAAAGATAGCTGTTCGTCTTTCTACACAGGGCATGTTCCACTTGGGTTATTAGCATGTAAGTTCGTTCAGTCTCTTCCATGGTTAAATATGCGAAGTTTGATCGTGCATACGCTCTTCCTGCTCGATTTCGTAGAATTGGTTGCTTTACCGGAAGGGCATTCATTTCGTAAATGGTATATTTGATTTTATCCATTAGTGGAATGTCCAATAAAACATAAAGTGTACTATTTCTGCAGTTAATGGTCACTACAGCGATTTCCGCTAATTCCTCATTTCTCACATGAGGCCCTGGAACTGGGAAGGCCGCTTTAGGTGCGTGGTCTTGAATGTCCCGGTATACGGGTTCTGGTTGTTCTGATGTTAGCAACGTTGGATGAAGGTTTCCCTTTTTTGCCGCGTGAATAGCCTCCATTATTCGATCACCCGATCGGGTATGCTCGTCTAAACCATTTCCTATAGCATGTAGCACCTTAGTCAATGCATAGGAATAGGTTAGATTGGTAAGAACTGCGGAAACCTCATTTACATGCGTTAGGAGAAGGATGAGCTGGTTCTGTAACTGCTGCTGTCGATGTTCATGTCGTTCGGCAATCCGGGGTAAAATTAGGATCGTCGATCTTCGCTTCCATGGTCTGTCCATCATCGTAGGTCAACAAGCCGGCTACCTCCCCCACGATTTCTTCTATAAATCCCAAGATAGGGGTGGTTTGTCATGCCCGCAGGCCCCATCGGCAAATGCGAGAGGTGATTTTTATTGGAGTGATACGCTAGTTCGCTGATCTCTCTATCAATGTATTTAAGAATTCGTTCCGCGATGTCCAATTTATTCTGCATATTGTAGTCCTGGATGATTCGTTGGCAGTTCTCCTTTAATCTGGGTGGGCAGTAAATTGCCAATAACTGAAAACGATTTGGGTTTCTGTCAAGGAATCCGGGAATTTATTGACATGCAGGAAGGGGTTAATCCTCCAATGTCTGACTATTCACCTCATCGGCCCTTGATTCTCGTACAAGATGCCAGTACTGGCCTGGAACTGAAGATGCTGGTAAGTAGGATGTGGTGAGGTGTTGATAGACGGAGTACTGTACATAATCACTAAAATCAGTGATAGATTATAGCGGAACATGGATTCTGCGCGTAGTTTCCTAAAATTGTATATACTAATATATAGAATGGTATCTAAAGTACCTAGTATTATTTTAACAATAAGTTACCAAGAGCTTATCGGCATGCTTCGTGAACATTGTACCATCGTCAGCTTCAAGGATTACATTATGATTTTCCGTGAAGCCCACGATGGTGTAGGTTCCGGTGGCTCTTTTGTCGAACTTATTTTTACGCACGTCGTTGAATATGATTACCTTGTCCCCAATCACTGCGTTTGGGGGATGTACCTTTTCATCGTATCGCATCTTTGAGCGTTCCTTTGCTTGAATCATGTTTTGAGCCGCGATATTTTGAATTTCGTGGAGTCGAATAACCAGATCACGGAGATAGGATCCGTATGTTTCTAATTTATCGGCAGATGGAAAAGAACTAGGTATTCGAGCAACGCGTCCGTAGAGCAATTCGAAAGGAGTGAAGTTTTTGGATTCGTGGACGGAACTGTTATACGCAAACATTGCAAATGGTAATAATCGATCCCAGTCATCAAAATCCTCGACATAATGTTTTATATAATCTGTGAGGACCATGTGACTGCGCTCCAAGGAACTGTTGGTTTGTGGCCGATATCTGGAAGTTGTTAATTGCTCAACCCCGAATATTTTCTCCAATTCCCTCATTAATTTGCTGATAAAACTTCCTCCTCGATCCGTAAGAATGCAGCACGGTGCTCCGTACTGTGCGAATAGATTTTGAGCTACTGCGTGCGCGACGGTCGATGTGTGCAAATCTGGTATGGGTACGGCGATGCATAATTTGGAAAAATTATCCTACATAGTAAGGATATGCCTATTACCATTTGGTGTTGTAGCCAGCCTGCCCACTGTATCGAGAGACACCCTGTCGAACACTCCAAGAGGGGTGTCGGTAATGACCATGGGTTCACGACTACGGGCTTGTATCAGTTTATTCTCGAGACAACTTTGACGCTCGCGAATGTAGTTGTTTACATCACTGCGTAGGCCCGGCCATGTGTACCGTTCTCGAATGCGACGATAGGTCTTCGTTATACCTTTATGACCGGTTAACAGACTGTCATGGTTTAATTTCAAACGTGATTCTTCCGGCGGCACTTCTAATTTGCCATGAAATAATGTGATAGTGAGGGGACCACCCCAGGATATGTCGGACAGCAACTCGGTCATTTTGTTCTGTGTTAGGGTACCTACCAAATCGCTGTATTAGGCCATACCACATGCTCCGCAGTGATTGCGTTCCAATGCCGCTCTCAGATTCTGTAGCCCCGCTCTTACTCCTCCCCAATCCACATCATCGAAGTGATTTCGTTTGATCATGATAGAGTACACTCTACATTTACCAGACGGTCTAACTAATACTTGACCCTTCTTTGGTCGTTTTTCCCATAAGTCCTGTGTATTTATGCGCTTGGTGGTAATAAGTAATTTGAAGATGGCGTTTGTAGGTTCGCAATCCTCGGAAATGAAATGAGCATAATTATCTCGACGATAAGTTAGTGACTCAGTCCATTAATTACGCTCGGAGAGGACGGTTCGTAATAGGGGCTCTTCCATCGGAGTGGTATCCTGGTATTTCCTCTCAGTTTCTTCTTCCAGGGGTATTGACATTAAATTTTTCTTCAGAGGATTTGCCTTGTGGGCTGTAGTGACCTTGTTGATCTCTCCGAAAGTTTCGGAAGTAGATCTGGCGTAGATTTATATGGATCCTCAAGTTCAGTGAGTGTGTCCTTATTTTCCGAGTTTGTTCTTTGATTAAGGTGTTCCTACATTGATTTTAAGAACTTGTTTACTCTCTCGGGGAGTGGATCATCTGCTTCTGTGCAGGGATCCATGTTTTGTAAACATAACAACAGGTCTTTATCTTCTTCACGTTCGGACACGTTCTTCGTTCCAAAAGTAGGACTGATGCTCATTGAGGGATTGATTGAATTTTTCTATTGATCGTTGCACATTAGCACGAGTTTCTGAAAACCGAGGGTCGTGAAGATCCACTGCCTATTACTTTCGATGAAAAATTGGGAGGCGGTACAAATTCTTAATTTTTTAATTTCATTTTCACTGGACTTTCCCGCAGCTGCCTGAATCTCCGCAGCGTTATTTGTTTGCCTCCCTGGGCGGGCTTAAAAATATTTCAAGTGTGATTATGCCCGAACCACAAAACTATCCCTCCTTCGGGTTCTCTCTTACTATTGTAGCTACAAACCCCATCTATGTATACCTCGGTGATTTTGTCGCAGAGGGTGGGAAACCAGGAATTTCGTAAGTAAGGCGGTGCGCTCTTACGAACTCACTCTTCTTGTCGAAACGAAATAACAGGTTTGATGCTCGGAAAAGCGCAGTGATCTTTTCAATAAACGGGTGGATTAGAACCATCGCTGTCTTCTCCTTCAGATGAGGCTTCATAAGACGAGGAGTTCTGATAGCTGTGGATAGGGGTTTAGGGTCCCTTCCGACGCTTGTACTCGTGGTTGGAGACGAGTAGCTATTCCGATCTGATAAGGGTTGGTTTCTTATGATAAGAGAGGGTTTGATAAGTTTCATCCGACTCTTCGGCAGTAGATGTCCCTGGTAGTTGCGGACGGCGAGGACCTGAAATACGTTTTGGGAGCTGCTTTGCCTTTACCTGGGTAGCCAAGACGTGTGGTTCACGGCTGGAGACAGATTTTAATAGAGTGGGTTCACCTTGAACCTTACTAACCGCTGTCTGCAAAGGGTTAGTGGTTCGCGTGCGAACCGCTTTTGTTTTTGTTGATTCTGTACTGGCGGCTAACTCCTTGTTGGCACATTGAGGAGTTTCTGCACTTTGCGAGCGTGTGACACGGCCTGGGATAGCCTTAGTTAGGATAAGAGTTACGGTGCTCTCCTGTATCTTGCTTTTTTTTCTTTGTCGTTGATTTCAACGGTAAAGATCGGTATACAGTCGGTTACTGGAAGGGGTATCCGGGTCTGTGTTTTCGCAGTTACACTTGGCCTTATTGTCACTGGGTGATTGGGCTAAAGATTTTATTTCTTCATTGTTAGCCGGTTCGCATTTAACCTGAAAAAGGTGCTTTTCTAGTCCTACAGGATTTTCCGATAAGGCCTGCACTACTCGATTCAGTTTTCCCTTTTTGTACTCAAAGACGTATTGATAGTCCTTGAGTCGATGTCTCCAGCGAACCAGTCGTGGTTCTGGATTATCAACATAAGTCATCCAGAGGACCGGCTCATAGTCGCAGGCGAGGATGAACTCTCTTTCGTACAAATATTGTCGGAAGTTAGTGACTAAGTGTAGGAGGGCCAGACATTCCTTCTCCGTGGTGCTCCACGTTGGCCATTATTTTAGAAAAATAAGCTACAGGCTTGTCCATTTTGTCATACTCTTGAGTTAGTACTGCCGGATTAGGCTTCACACCATCGCGTCCAATAATGTGACCTAAATAGGCAACTTGAGGGTGTAGTAGATCGCATTTGTCGGGTTGGAGCTTTAAGTTGGCTTTTCGCAACCTTTTAAACAATCTTCTTGCTTTTTTCTCATGCTCTTCTAGCGTCTCCGAATGCAGTACGATGTCGTCTAAGTATTCGAACGCCTCAGTTCCGAGCATTCCCTTAAGGACGGTATCCATCAGCATTGGGAATGTTGCCGGGGCATTTTTGATACCCATGGGCATCGTCAAGTATTCGAAATGACCTTTTGGCATTGGGAAGGCTGTTTTGGCCCTATTGTCAGGATCAGTTTCTATTTGGTGATACCCGCTAGCGAGGTCAAATACTGAGAAGTATTGGGCTTTGCCCAATTGGTCAAGGATGTTTGATATGGTGGGTAATGGGTATGTATCCCCTATTACCTTAGCATTCATGACTGGTGATCTATAGGGTTACTTAGACGGGGGTATTATACCACTCTTAAGCTGCTTCTCTATCTGTATTGCCAACTGCTTCTGAGCCTCGGGTGCATGATGGTATTGTTTCTTAGAAATTGTGACTTCGCTGGTAGTGGGGAACCTGTGCTGTACCTTGCTCATTACGGATAGGATTTCGCCATTCACATGGAATATATCAGGATAATCTCTGACCCACTCTAAGACGACGTCTCGTTCTGGCCCGTTTCACAGTGGGCCAGGAGGCCACTTATTTTGGCCAAAATTCAAGATTTTGTCATATTTGCATAAAACTTGGTGTATAAGGGATTTTGGATCTTAGGCGTAGCATACCCCATCGTGGTTGCTTACTACTCCGTGACCGATATAAATATCATCCGGGGCATCTATGCGCGGCAGATATCCTTCGGATAAGTCCTGCTTATTTTGCCTCAATTGATACCGGTTGTTTCGTGCGGGCCTGGAGTTTCAAAATCCGCGAAAACGATTTTATCTCCGATCTCAATAGCTTTCGTGCTTGTATGGTTTCATAATTCAAAAATGGTATTGGGGTGATTGGTTCCGAAATATCCACTAAGGTATTATGTCTGAACGACAGCTGTGCTTGCTCCTGGCGAAGGTGCTTCCGTCCGAGAATTCCATCGGCCGGTTTTAGTGCTAGGAGCTTGAGCAAATTGACGTCAGATCCTGGATCTACCAAAAAGGAAGCCGTTCCTTTTCGCAATTCCGGAGCCGTTATTTGCACGAGTGGGGAGTCTTCTTTTTGGTACTTTGTTCGGAAGATCTGTTGAGGTCCTCCAGGAATTGGACCATTTTTGGACTCTTCCTTACCTTGGGACTCATCGTGACGTCCGAACGACGAGACTGAGAATAGTTTAAAGACGCTGATTTTGTAGATACAGGTCTCGATGTACCTGGACTGGGCGGCATTGGCCATTGAGCATTCATGTTAGCTACCGGTACATTCTGTGGATACTGCAATAGGAACGTATAACCATAATTAGAAGGATATCCTGGGGGATAAGCATATTGAGTTGCATACAGTTGGGGATATATTTGTGTCGAATTAGGGAACGGTGGATAGGTGACAGGAGGGTATCGACTACTAGGAATAGAGAGTATGGATTCCGGTATGGCCTGTTCGGATCGACGGGTATTATTAAGCTCGCTCATTTGTTTAAAATAAGGACTAGTTGATCTAGACTTTTCCAAGATTTTGTCCTGCCTCGACACATGATAAGTCGATGCCAATACTGCCCTTGCCTTCTCCGCGTACTTTTGGCGTTCCTCCACGTGTAGTGCATGCTCATATGTCTCATGAATGTCCTTCGAATTTCTGGTGTCGACGAATGTGAACATTTCAGAAAGAAGTCTAGATGTGTGTTACACTCTCGGTTTGTTTGATCCGGAGGTTGACTAGAGCTTCGAAATGCCATTGGTACTTCGAGAATCCGATACATACACCGATCCGTTAGCCACAAACTGGAGAAATTCCTTTAACGGGTGTGATTTTCCGTCAACAGTGAGGATATGATAGGTTGACTGCTGCAGGGTCATGTCCTCTAGGGCCCTAGCCATTGCAGTACTCATATCCATTGCAGAAAAAGATCGCGTGTTTGACAGGGTTATATTGGGGGTGAATCCAGGGAGCGTAAGGTTTTTTTAATTCGCGGAAGCGCCTGGTTTTTCACCATTGTTCTTATTACCGTCTTCGCCAGAATCTGTCATATTTCGATTCACTAGAATTAATTCTACCACATGATTAATATTCTGATCTTGATTATTAGAGTCTCTTATCGAAATTGGATCATCACAACAACGATTAGGGTTAATGTAATCCAGTTAAGAAAGATTTACTACCCCGGAATATTATAATTTATAATAATGATTGTTTATGCAATGTTGATACGTGATAGGGAAAACCTATTCAAGGACCTATAATTTTCCCTCCCTAAATATATAAGCTGGAAATAACATGATGCCTTATTTATGTACGCATTATTAAGGTCAATATAGATATTACATATACAATGACATGTAACGATAGTTGATGCACAATGATGCGACTAAGCTCTTGGTTCGCTGCGCTTTCCAGGGCGCTGTTCACCCTGAGGATATCGTCACCAAAGTCGCTCAACTCAAAATACGCCTACCGGGCATCAAGTCGCTGTTTCTCTGAAATACGCACCCTCAATCTCTCGTCTCGTCTCTCTCTCATCTTTCTGTACGGGATTTGAATGGGATCTCATGAGTTTGATTTGTTCCTCTTTGTTTAGTGGTTTTCTAATTCAGAGAGGGAATTAGAGTAATCTTCTATTTCCCTTCGTGCAATATCTCTAAAAATATCTTCCTCGATGTCTACTCCGTCATCAGAGGAATATCGGAATATCGGCGATAATTTCTACTTCGTTATCGGAGGAATAAGTACTCACAGGACTCACCGTAACAAGGGATGCTCTATCAAAATCTTTGCCAAGAAATATTTTCTGAGGACTATATTTTTGTCAAAATAAAAAATAAGTCTTCTTTCAATAGCATATTGTGATCAATATATTCTATTGCAGGCTTTAATATTGTAAACTTTTTAAATAACATAAATGAAGTTATTTATGATATTACATCAAAATATCCAAATTAGACTATAGGTAATAATAGGAGAGAATTTTAATCGTAAAGTTGGATATTTGAACCAATTATAAGAAGAAAATTGTATGTAATAATAGGAGCATATTTAACGTTAGAACGAGTCTCGACCCCTGAGCAAGATAAAAGAGGCAAATTGATGGTTGAATGCTTTGAAAAGAATGGTTTGTTTGTTTTAAATGCAAGAACTAGGGGTGATTGCCCTGCTCAATATGTCTTATTTAGAGGGAAAAGTTCTTCGATTATTGTCTTGGCTTGGAATAATGTCATGGGTGCTCAACTAGTTGATAATTGTGAGATTTTAAGGGTCCCAAAGGGATTTGATCATTTCCATATAGCGATAAGTTTCCTAGCTAACTCGGCATTTAATTGAATTAACATAGCAAGTGATCCTCATTTCAAATGGAAAAACGAAAAATATGAAAAATATAAAGAAAATATTCAGTACCCCTCGGATTCTAATTATCAGAATTTGTCGATAGACGATCTTGAAAACAATTCAATTAAAACTATCACATATACAGCCATTCAGTTAGAAATTATTGTAATACCAAGTAAAAAACTCTGTTTTTCGAAGCTACTGTTATTCAAAAAATAGGCGTGGCCCAATTACAAAATGGCGGTTATACTGATTGATCGAATAAGTTATTCTGAGTTGGAAAAGGGGAGGGGTCACTCATGATCCCATCGAATGGAAGATTCTCAGCTGGAAAAGGGGAGGGGGTCCTGCCCCCTCCCATCGAATGAATGTATCGAAGTTGGAAAAAGGGAGGGGGTCCACCCTCTCCCTGTGCGAACCTGCGATGTTTCACCTCGAAAAGGGGAGGGGCCACGCCCCCTCCATTTTAGTCCAAGAGTAGAGGTAGTGAGTCACCGAGTTGGAAAAGGTAAGAAACTAATTACAACGCAAACTAATTATCCTAATCTTATATTCTATTCAGGTTGGAAAAGGGTTGTTGAAATTAAAACAACATTTATTTCAATTTTTTACCATTTTATTTATTTAAAAAAAATCTAGATCTAAAGAACACACATGTATTGTTACTCGTATAAGATTAAAATAGATATACAATAATTTGTACACGACTCGAGACAGACAGACATATATGCGAATGAAGCAACACAAAAATAAGTAATTAGTGATACCAACGTAGATAGTAGAAAAGGTCTTAGACGCAGAGGAAAATCTAAAACATGTATGTATTCCACAAAAAAAAAAACTTTTAGCCTAAAAGGGAGACGAATACTTAAAATAATGTTTACATAGGATTATAAACAGAGACACAATAAATGCAAAAGAATATACTCTCTTAGCCAGAGAGAGTAGGCGCAATATTCTTTTGCATAAAAGAACAAAGAGATAATCGATGTAACAAATGTTATATAATAATTCTACTCTATATGTGATAAAAGAAACATTGATTAAAATGGATACAAAGTAGCAAGTTTCGAAGAACATGCCTGTACACAAGATTCGAGACGATTGCAGCTATGCAGTGAGCATGCACAGTGACTACCGCCGCTGCCACCATTTTCACTTCCTGATACATTTTTTTTACAAGACAGTTTATGTTGAGTCAAAAGTTTTTTATGTAGTAGTTTCGTGTTCCATCTGAAGAGGGTACAGTTTCCTCGTAAACTATGAAATGTTGAGGAATAAGAGGTGGTAAGCCGTAACTGTCGAAGTATATTCCTCTGCCTGAGCTGTCCATGAAGATGGCGACCCAATGCAAATCAGGTTTTGTATGGTCATCTGTGTTGATAACGATAGCAGCAGGACGTGTCCAAGTTTTCGGTATTTGATCAGCCGGGTACACGCCGATTGTGTGGGCCCCCGTCACTTGAAGCACTTGCAGAATTTGTAGGCTGTTCATTGTCCGTCCATACGTCTTCGTATGCGTGTGATGGTGAACTGGATGCAAGTATAGGAGACACTGGTTTTTTATCTTCTCCGTCGATAGCAGTCCTCGTCCTCGATGTGTTATTGAACAGCAATGGTTTTTTTTAGATGGTTTGGTGGTTCTTTTGTTGTTGTTTAATAATCGTACCTGCTCTTGTCTTTGTTTGCCGAGCCACCGTTTGATTCTCATAGGGGTAATCCTCCTCCTTTTTGATTCCACGATGAAAACAATATTCTCGTTTGTCTGGTAGTTGTTTGAATGTAGGGCATGTCAGTTCTTCCAGGTTAATAATTTGCCTACTCATTATTTTTTGTAGTAGTTTCGCTTTTTCACGCCCACATGTGTAAATTGTTGCTGCAGATTTAGCTACATCTCGGAGATTGGAGTAGAAAGTTCGCAAAAGGGATGAGGTGGTGCTGCGATCCAGTGAGCGACAAACTTGTGATCCAGTTTGACGATAGCTACCTCCTTTGGTAGAAAATTGTCATCAAGATCCCGAAAACCTTGAATTTCGATAAAATAGTCAACCATATTGCAGATTTCACAACGAGGAAGAAAAACTATATGAGCAGAACAATTTAAGACGTTGCAAGTGTTCTTTACCAGTACTGGGTTACGACTGAAGACTGTCGGCTTATATAGGTTGTAGATATACCACCTATCCCCTTCCACACGAAAAATCCATTGGCAGGTGTGTGTTTGAGGGTGTGTATTTTGCATGTTTTGACCTGTTTAAACCAGCGCAGGCGTGCGTCTTTTGTATAAATGGGGACCGTTGGCAGGTGTGCACGTGGGCGTGCAGTGTCATGTATTGACGTGCTTACTTGCGCTTACCTTGCACCGTCAATTTCCAAGACATTGTAGTACTCGGCATAAACTAGACAATTGATAGTGTGTGCAAGTGCTTCCTCGAGACGAACCTCAATTCTCAAAGAGCCATGCTTTACAAGATTCCAATGTGAGTAGGAGTGTGCTGACAAATCTGGTGTAAGATCAAATGCAAAAAGGCAGAATCCGTGTGCATAATCATCACGATCTATATTATTTCCATCATTGAGAAAATGAATACCACATCCAGTGAACAGTGAGTGGTATGCCTCAACGTATAGGTTATTTTTTGTAAAATCTGGTTGAATAGGTTTCGATGGGATTTGCATGCCATCCATATATAGTGAAAAGTGATTTATTTTATAATTTTGAAAATTGAACGGGTTTTTCGTGGGGTTTCCATTGTATGCAGCATTGTCGACAAATCCAATGATTATTCTTTTGGGCAGTTGTCCAAGCACTACATTATCAAGAGTCTCGCTCTGTATACCAGCATGAATGGTAAGTGCTTTCACTTCTACCCTAGTAATGGGATATTTGGCTGTCCCTTGAGCTAGTGCTTTTGCGTGAGCAAGTAAAATACCAGGACCGACGAACTAAAAGAGTGGCTTCTTCAATATGGATGGACGCCTGACCTGTAGGATCCATGAGGGAGAAAGCATCTTTAGAACGTACGAGACGAAGGCGAAGCTCTACACCGTTCAACAGAAATTTATCCTGATTAAAAAAATCACAATGTATATGACCAATCAAGTCAATTTTTTTCCAGCACCAAAATATGCGCGACTATCATTTACCCACAAAGACGCTGTAAGATGACTTGATTTCGCAGCTGGTCCATAGTTGAGTAATGTTTCAATGTATGCTCTGTAAGTATAAGCATTATTTGGTCGTGATACTAGTTTCTGATTAAAGTATACATCCACCTGATTAAACATTGCGTGTAATATATTACTAACAGGAGCTATTTTCGCAATAGAAGCTGCATTTTCCTTTGTTTTTTCTGGTACGTGTAATGCTATTTTGAGATTCAGCATGGTATGTGGTAAATCAATGTACTCATCTCCATTGCCAGGAACGACAAATTCGATCGGTGAATCGTCAATGAGTGATGAAATTGGTTTGTAGTGAACCCACTGATAACCTTCTATCGACGTTTGAGTCGGTGGTAGAGAAAATAGATCAAGCTCTGATTTTAAGCATTCACACGAGTGCGAGTGTAAGAAACACATTTTTTCGTAAATTGTTATTATTTATTTCCGAAAATGTCTAGAATGCTCTTTTTCGTTGATTTTTTACGTCTTTTTACAGTCGTTCTACGCTTAATCTTCTTTCCTTTTGTCTTCTTCTTCTGCTTCCTTTTGCCTTTTGACAATCTCTTTACTTTCTTTGTGTTCCTCTTCTTCCTCTTCTTCCTCTTCTTCTTTCTTGAGTTGCTGTCAACTTTACCCACGATACGCGATGCACCGAGTTCACCGACTGACTGAAGTCTCTGCCTCTTGAGCAGCGATTTATACCCTGAACCTCTCATAAGGTTTGGTACCTTCTCCATAGCACGTTTCTTTAAATTCTGTTCAGATTCTCCAATACGTGTTTTCACGGCACTTTTTAGTGGAATATTGTGTTTCGTTTAAGTGGAGTTGACGTTTTATTTGGCGAAATGTTCAAAAGCCATGTACTTTTCCAATACTGACTATTTCCCACAAGCTCTCGCGGTATGGATATTTCGCGAAGGAAATCAGCAAACTGCAGCCTTCCAGGAACGACAGCTCTTTTTCTATGTCGTAATGCGTCATTGATAAGATGAATAATGCTTGAATTCTGCACCCGACGTCCATCGATAAAGACTGTACCTTTTTTATCCCAATATATTCTATCTTTTACACCCGATTTTTGTAACTCATCTAGTAATAATTCCGCCTTATTTTTGTATGTTTTTGAAACCGACGAACAAATATGCCCAGTATTAACAGTTGTATCGTTTACTATATAATTCGTCTCCTCCTCCTCTGTACCATTTGTCTTATCACTGTGTACTTGCTTGTTTGTTGGCGTTGATTTTCGCGATTTCTCAGTGAAGAAGAGAAATTTTTAAAGAACTTGTTGGTACATTTTCTATTTTTCACGATCATCTTTCATCGACTCTGAGTTTAAAATTGGTCTCATTTCCATATCCAACCTACTAAGAGCATTACCAAGAGTTTGGGTGGTTGGAAGAGGAAAATTGATATTTTGTACATCATTTTGCTGTTGTTGTTGTTGTTGTGGAAAATGTTGATCGATTGAGTTATGTTGTTGGAGTTGTGACAGGCGATCACTAGGCACGAGTACCATTTTTCGGGCGTGCTGCATGTAGTTATTTACGAGGATCTTGTTGAGAAAAGATTTCAAAGAAGTGAACCGGTAATGGGTGCTATCAAAAGTGGTAAAAACCCACCTTTCTGTACGATAAAACTTTTTTTACTTTTCCATGTACCGCGCGGTATGGCTAATTTCCGTAACGCGTGCCGATGTTTTTTCAACATTAGTTTTCCACTTATTTTCAGAGGTACATTCCCATGTAAAATGTTTAACGCGCACTCACAAATACATTTAACAAGTTTTGGATCAGCAGTCTTAAGTAGTACACGACGTTGATTGGTGTTTAGATGGAATAAAGCGCGCAACGCTGCGGCGTTTTTCACACCAATTGGACGTTTACGTGTTTTCGACTTCATCACAGGTGTACGACTGGAACAGAAGTATCACTGTTTCGGGGTTTTATACCCTTTGCAGGAACGTAGACGTAGTGAAACGGATCGTTGGGAAATATTGCCGTTCTAAAGCGACAATTATCAGGAGTTGATTGTTTTAAATCAAAGAGAAGATAACCATGTGGCTGCGAAGTGGCATCGTGGTAGGCTTCTTGGTCAAAACGTGAATTTTCAGGGAATACTTGCCGTGCCATATGTTCAATTTGTGCAAGATCATGGGGATTTTTGAAAACAACAATATAATTTGCGTTTAGCGATATATCACGTTGACCGTGGCCCTGATGAAACAGATTCTGCGAAATAAAAATTACACTCAAGTTTTTATGATAGCTACCCTTGGCAAAAAGATCGACTATTGTATTATTTGAAGATTCGCGCATCAAATCGTCAATAATTATTAATTTCACCCGATTATCATTGGGATACTCCGATGACTGAGGCAAACCTTCGCGAAATTTAATATTTTTTCCATATTCAACATAAGATGGTTGTAATTTGGAATAATAGAAAATTATTCGTTCGAAAACTGCATCACACATCTGGTCAATGCGACGAATAAATTTTTTCACAAAGAATGTCTTGCCACATCCTGTAGGACCGCAAATCATTGATGTGAAAGGATGCTTCCATCTTGGATCCATTTTACAAATAAAATCATAAATCTAAGGATCGCCTTCTTTTATACATTTCCCCAACCTGCCACGCACACACACACAGACAGTCTAACAAATATTGTAAAAATACTTGAAAACAAAACTAGCTAAAAAACCACAGTGCGCAACGCAACCACTCAAATAAGCTTATAAATCTGGTTGCCGCGGCCGAGTTGAGCAGCTGGTACCTTAGTAGTATTAGCTCAACTCTCGTAGTACCAGCTTGCTCCGCCGCGCGTCTCCAGCGTCCAGGAAATGAGCTAACATCCTGGACGCTGCACCCGCCCATGTCTTAAATGAGCTTATTAAGAGACATGGCCGCCGTCGCCGCCGCCAACACTCGACCAACGTCGACACTCTCTCTCTCTCTCTCTTGTGGATCTTTTCGGGTAACCGAATTTCCTACAGGTTTCCTAAAAAGTTGAAAAATCTAGTCTACAACTTTTTTTTCAAAGGAAGGGATATTAAAGTAAATGAGGGTTTATCTAAAAATGTTTTTATTGAAATTAAATTTGTTTGAAAATAAATTCAGCTTTTTTTTTACAAAGAGTATATAATAATTTAAATTAAAAATGGGACATATATATATATATATATATATATATATATGTGTGTGTGTGTGTGTGTGACGCGATCTGAAGAAAGACTCCTAAGCGGCCAAACGTAAATTTGAGAGGAGAAGCAGCAGAAGTGGCGACGGGCCGATAGAACGACATAGAGCGACAATGTTTACACGCTTGTACTGAATAAATGATTAATGATGGAATTTTTTTAACTATACCATCTTAAAGAGCAAGTTCGAATATACGTAAAACATTAAAAATCAGAGAATCGATTTTTGGCCGCTTAGGGGTCTTTCTTCAGATCGCGTCACATATATAAAGAAAGAAATGTGCACTTAAATCTATTTACAAGATACAATAAATCTAGTATTTTTATTTATTTACTTTACAACTTTAGGCCTAAATATTTTACTAACTACCTATTATTATTATATTTTTTTCAAACTTTTTCTCGGGTGAACCCGGTTTTTCGTCATAGCCACGGACGAAGTCAAGTGACTGATGAGATGAGGATGTTCAAAGTTATTTTAATACGATGTTTGAAATCATTTTCGATGATGTTGTAGGTACAAAATTAGGAGCATGGTGTAGTTTGCAGTTTGTCTTTACCGCTGTTATCCTTAGACAGCGGCCGTGATTGTTGGAGGTGACAACAGTCGCCTCTGGATGCTTTCTTAGAGCTACCATGGGAATTATTATTATTACTATTATTACATATTATTAATTTTTTTTTCAAAATTTTTCTCGGGTGAACCCGGCTTTTCGTCACAGCCACGGATCAAGTCAAGTGACTGATGAGATGATGATGTTATAAGTTATTTTAATACGATGTTTGAAATCATTTGCGATGATGTTGTAGGTACAAAATTAGGAGCATGGTGTAGTTTGCAGTTTGTCTTTACCGCTGTTATCCTTACACAGCGGCCGTGAGTGTTGGAGGTGACAACAGGCACCTCTGGATGCTTTCTTGGAGCTACCATGTATCACGCCATAGGTTCTTAGTCACTGGCTTCCTGATGGTCTAGGAAGTTTCTTACAATGCGGCAGGTGTTTAATAAAACAGCCTTCTGAACTGCCGCCAGTAACCTACTGACTCCTAAATGTTCAAGATGTTCACTGCATCTTGCGTGCACATTGCCTGTAGCCGAAATCACAATAGGATGAATAGATGCATGTTTTACATTCCTCCATATTGCCTTTACTTCATGCCTTAGCTCGCTATACTTATGGATCTTGGTTGTATAGGTTGCCTGCAAATTTGAGTTAAGTGGACAAGCAATATCGATGATGTACACTCTTCCACCTTTTTTTCCTCGCACCACGATGTCAGGTCGATTGGCTCGGATGTAATGATCCGTCTGGATGGTCACATCCCAATATAAGATGTAATCTTCATTTTCTAAAACGGGCATTGGAATGTATCTATAGAAAGGCATCCATTCTGTTAAGAGTCCTAGGTTTAGGGCAAGTTGTTGATGTATAATGCCCGCCACATCATTATGTCTGTGCGTATATTCTCTTTGAGCCATTACGCGACAACCATCAATAATGTGCTCGATGGATTCGTTGGTATCTACACATAATCGGCACTGGTCAACCACGTCTTGATGTAACACGTGTTTGCGATAATTCCTGGTGCTGACAACCCTATCCTGAATCACAATGACGAATCCTTCCGTTTCTGGATACAGAACTCCCTTTCGCAGCCAAATATTGGATGCCTCACTATCCACTTCATATTGATCTAACGTTTTTGGGTGTTCGCCGTGGATGGCTTTCTGTCTCCATTGCGTTTCTAATTCCTCTATGGTTTCTGCCCTGATATTCAAGGCCTCCTCTGAGGACAAATTCAAGGGCGTGTAGTCAAGATCCGCTTCACAGATCGTATTGTAAAGCGTAACATCTCGCTTGCTGTTAAAATAGTCCCGCAACTGTATGACTTGTGACTCACACAGTTTCCTGACATCTACAATGCCCCTACCCCCTCTATGTCGTGGTAGAACTACCCTTTCAATCGCCGAATTACTGTGGTGCATACGGTGTTTCGTCATTTCTACGCGGATGATTCTGTTTAATCGTTCGAGGTCGGTGTTCGACCATTTTATGAGCCCAAAGGAGTACGTGAGAACAGGGATGGCATAGGTGTTCATTGCCCTGATCTTGTTTGCCGAGTTAAGAGAACTCTTCAGAACCAATCTGAGTCTTCCAGTGACGGCAGTCGTTAAGCTTTTCTTAACTATCGTATGCTGAATACCCTTGAATTCGAGAATACCCAGGTATTTATATGACTCGCCCTCAGCCATTGCCTCGATGTCATTCACGAAATCGTTCTCTTGTTCTGCGGTCCCTAATTTTCCTCTGATTAAATTCACTGTTCTGCATTTATCCAGTCCAAACTCCATATGGATATCGTTGGAAAACTGCTTTGTGACATCGATCACTTGCTGCAGTCTCTTGTCCGAACTAGCGCACAGCTTCAGGTCATCCATGTATAGAAGATGGGTCGATTCATGGCTATCCTCGTTATCATGTACTCTGAACCCATGAGACATGCTATTTAGAGTTTTGCTTAGTGGGTTCAACGCTAAACAGAACCATAATGCACTGAAGGAGTCTCCTTGGAATATACCCGTCGTAATGCGTATTGATCTAGTTATCCTTGGTTGTCCATGATCAAAATACTTGATTGTTGTACCCCAAAGCATCATTGCACGACTAAGGAAGTCAATGATGCGTGGACAAATTTTGTATACTTTCAAGACTTCAAGCAAATAGTCATATGGTACGGAAGGAAACGCTTGCTTATAGTCAATGTATGCCATGTGCAAGTTCCTTTGATGTTTACGAGCTTGCGTCATGGCAACATCGTCTATGGTAACTAGATCTTTACTACCTCGGGAGTTTTTACAACATCCTTTTTGTTCTTCTGTAAGGATGTCAATCTCGTCGCAGTGAGAATATACCTTATCTGCTATGATAGCTGTAAGACATTTATATATTGTTGGAAGACAGGCTATCGGTCGAAATTCAGATGGATTTTGAGCGTCTGGTTTTTTAGGCAACATATACGTAGTACCCTGCAGCATAAAGCCTGGCATCAGATCTGGATGTTCGATGATCTTCTGAAAACACCGTGCCAACGCAGGATGCACACTAGTCAGGTACTTGTACCAGAAATTGTGCACCATGTCCGGACCTGGAGCTTTCCAGTTAAATACTTTTTTCAAAACCGCTGAAACATCTAAAGGTGTGATGTTCGTCAGCTCAATTTCAGGGTTATTGCTTGCTCTTGCTTTTTCCAGTTGGAACCACGCAGTGTACAAATTACTTCTGTTAGTTTTTCCCCAAACATCTGACCAATAGTTAGTCATGTCTTCCAATTGAGGAACTTCGCTGTCTTGTTGGTTATTTTGCTTTACACTCAGTTCAAGATAGAACCTTCTTTCATCTGCCTGGAAGGTTCGATTTTTTTGCCTTCTTGCACTACTTTTCTTGTACCGACGCAGTCTAGCAGTAAGAACATCAAGTCTCTGCCGCTGGGAGTCTATAGTCTCATCCAATATTGCTGGTGTCAATGTCTCGATATACCGAGGGTGGATGATTTTAATAACATGGTGTTATTATTATTATTAAACATTATGTGAGAAGTTGTAGGCTCCGGAAGCTACGATCATGGTTATTTAAAAGCAACCAATCCCGACGCAACTGGAACGTGTACGCCATCCGCTTCTGCTCCTTCTGTCCTAGAAGGTAAGCAAGATCGGGAAATTTGCGCGAGATAACATCGGGCAACACTGTTCCTTGGAGTCAGTTCTCTAGCCGCGGATGATCTTACACGGCAGACGGGACAGTTGGAGATGAAGTTTCACCTCTGGATACTTTTTTAGAGCTACCAAAATGGCGTAGGGATTTGGCGACCCGATCGCCCGAGAGCTCCGGCTCTTGCAGTCAGCCACGTTGTTTTGGGC